>JBBPBQ010000002.1:2515112-2541844 GCA_037974755.1 Cicer yamashitae
TTTTTTTTTTTTTTTACTCATACTCATACTTAAAAAATGAATAATAAATAATAATGAATTTCTATGATACATGCCAAATTTAAATAATTATAAATAAAAAACACTTAAATACTTAAGTAGATTTTAAAAATTAAGACAAAACAATAATTTTCATATGAATTAATTATATGTAAAAGTATTCGAATTAAATTTTAATTTTTTAGTTTATTTGTCTCTTTAATATATAATCAATTTAAAACAGTCTCAAAGTGCAAGTCAATGTCAATCAATCAATATTTTTTTCTATTCGTTTGTTTTCTATTTATTTATATTATAATAATAATACTTTTGTATTCTTATTTTAATTTAATTGTATAAAACATTGATTCTATTGAATAATATTTTAAAAATTAATTTACTAAAACAAGACATATGTATTGACGTAGAGCGAGATGGAGGGGTAATAGATAAAATGGAGACTCAAAGATATATGACTTAGAGAAAGAAAGAGATTAATGCATTATAAAACTCATGTTATTTATGATAATTTTGTAGTTTAAAAAATCACTTTTATAAAATTGTATATAAAAAGATTAAAAATTATTTTTTTTTTAAAAATTATTTTTATAATAATAAGCAAACAAAAATAAAAAATTTATTTTTAAACAAATCTCAGTAAAATAATCTCTAAATTTTGTTAAACTAAAATAATCGCCCATTATTATTTGCGGGTGATAGAGTGGCGGTGTGAGGGTTTAGGGTTTTGGGGAATTGCGATGGCGTCGAGACCAGAGCTAGTGGCACCACCGGAGATATTCTACGACGATACCGAAGCACGCAAGTACACCTCTTCTTCCCGTATTATTGAAATACAGGTTTTCCTTCTTCTCTATTCCTTTCTCTTTCAAATCAATATCAATATCAATTGAATTCTGATTTGATTTAACTCATGACCTAAACAGGCTTCACTTTCAGAACGAGCACTTGAGCTACTCGCTTTACCTGAGGACGATGTTCCTAAATTACTCCTCGACATTGGTATAATTTCAATTCACTTCTTTTTCATTCATTCGTTATATACACTGCGTGATGATTTTTGATTTCTGAATGATCCTTTTGTGTAGGTTGTGGATCGGGACTCAGCGGTGAAACAATCTCAGAGAATGGCCACCATTGGATTGGTCTAGATATTTCACCCTCAATGCTTAGTATGATTTCCTTTTTCTCTATTTTTTTCTTTCTCTAAAAGTATTGTATCTATTTTTCAATGTTTGTAATTTTGTTTTACAATTGTTAACTCGTAGACATTGCATTGGAGCGAGAGGTTGAGGGTGACCTTTTACTCAGTGACATGGGTCAGGTATAATAATATTCACCTGATTTAAGCTTTTTGTTGTTGTTGCCGTTGTCGTTGTTTTTGCTGCTGTTTGAGTCAATTTAATGTTAATTTGCTCTGAACGCTGTCAGTTTCCATTTCCATGTTATTGATACTGTGTGTGATTTTTCTCATTACAATGTTCAAATGCAACGATTAACTTCTCCATGTGTAATAAAAATAATAACATGCATGCTCTGCACCATGCCTTTCGCTTCTATCTTACTCCTTATCTTTGGTTTCAGGGTTTAGGGCTTCGTCCTGGAGTTATTGATGGGGCCATCAGTATATCTGCCGTTCAGGTGTGCTTTCGATAACTCTGAGAAAATTAAACTAGAAAAAATTATGAGAATGTGTCAGGACTATAGTTTCGAGTTTAAAGTTACACAGAAACCATTTAGTGTTATTATAGACTTATAGTTTACTTGTCACAACCAACAACCAGTTTCCCTATTTTGAACCGGGTTTGATTAAGTCATGCTTCTCTACCAAATTTGATTGGAGCATGTCTCATATTCATTACTAATTTTGTGCACTCTCGGATGATAATGCAGTGGTTATGTAATGCTGATAGATCGTCTCACAACCCTCGGTTAAGATTGAAGTATGTTCCTTTCCTTATTTAATATACCACTTTTTTGTTGTTTCAATACCCATTGTTTGTTGAATCTCTTCAAACTCTAAGCATACAGTAACATGCAGGGTTTTTCCACATATCTTTATGACTTGCGCCATCTATGTTACAATTGGACTATGCTGAAAGTTTTCACTTTTAAACTGTCACTCAAATACTATCTAATTTGTATTCTTTTGTAGGGCTTTCTTTACATCTTTATACAAATGTTTGTCCAGTGGTGCTAAAGCAGTATTTCAACTGTATCCTCAAAATGTAGCCCAACGTGAATTGATTATGAATGCTGCAATGCATGCTGGATTTGGTGGTGGCATAGTGGTGGATTATCCAAACAGGTATGAAAATCTTGCAATACTACTGGGGCTCTTCATTTCATCAAGAATAATCTGCCAGAAAAATGTTTTTTAATTTTGACACTTTTAGTGTTTTTTATCATTCAACGTCCACTGATTGGTAGGTGCTGTAATCACTGGTGAATAGAGTCAAGTGACAGATTAACATTATAGTGAAAAATGTTCATGTTATACTATACCATCTGTTGATATGGAACTTGGGCGTTCTCTGAGATCCATTCCTCTATTCTCCTGTGATGTTACTACTTGTTTTTGCGTAACATTATTTGTGACAATATATGAAGCCCATATACTCTGTAATTGCTAAAGTGTCCACGTGGTATTTGTATATGAGACGCATTTCGATGCTTTGAGAGACAGCTCTGAAAACATCTCTTAATGTTTTTATACACCCTTGTTCTTCAAGTTGTGAAAGAAAATTTAGAACATACCACATCATACTCCTTTGTTCATTCTTTGAGAATATATAAAAATAAGGGAGACGTGGCTGTGGTATTTTAGTGTGTAGATGCATGTAATCTATTTGATGTTGGTGATGACTTACTTTTTTTCTTGGTACAAGATGACGACTTACCTTAATTGGCATGGTGAATTAGATAGAATCTATGCTTTTATGGATGATACAATTAGTATTAGACAGTGAATAGAGTCTGAACACATTTTGAGTAGGATTATTGATGTTTTCTGATATTTTGATATTGGTTAGGTTAATTGGATACATTTGTGACTTATTTACCAGGAAATTAATATATATTTTTTTATGGATAAGAGAAGGACGTGTATGTGTTTTTTTCCACCATCATAAGTTTTATAAAAAAATTTGGGTTAATATATCTCGGTCATATCGTATCTTATGTTTTTAAGAATTTTCCATTTTTATGTTGTATCGTCGTATCGTATCAAGTATATTGGCTTCATAGGTGAGAACCAGCTGAAATATATTAAATGTCTTACTGAATCATCTTAGAATTGTGTATTCCCCCAATTTTACCTGAAAAGCAAACCATCTTAGCACATGTTGAGATGAAAGACGAGACAAATATAGATCACAAATGTGTAATGCATTGAGACATACATTGTCACATTGTTAATTATATGTAATTCTCATTCAATCCTATGATCTTCCACCTTTACTATATGTAACACTTCTAAAAGAAAAATTATGATAGTCCTGGTGTTATATATTTGTGTTTTGTTTGATTTTGTTTTCAGTATTGATTTCTTTTGAAAAGAATTATTGCCTAGCCTTCTTGAGCATGGTTTTTCACTAACTGGAGAACAATTGTCTTATGTTAGTTCTAAGAAGAGAAAAGAGTTTCTTGTTCTCGCATGTGGCCAACAATCAATGAATCCATCCTTGTCCATAGGAAGAACTGAAGATGAGCAAGGGTTCTCTGATCATGATGATGAAGATGAAGATGAAGAAAACCACACAGTAAGTCTCACCACATCTATGTACTCAATTCATGGATGAAATAGATGTAATGAATGTTTTTTAAATTTCATCCTTCTAAAAGCATGCCTTTCGTTACAATTTATGCTTTTATTTTGTTGATTAGTTTGTTTAATTTATAGATCACACTACCTATTCATAAATTGTATATGGCTCCTATAAAGAATGAAACTTACTATACATGGTAAAGTAAGAAATATTGATTGATGAACAAAATCAAAGTTATTATGACATGCATATAATTTAAATTATGGATGTGTTAAACATATCAATTATCCATTTTATCATCAGTGGTTACAATGTCTTTATGTAAAGTGAGACCTCCATTTTAAGGTGTTGAAACCCAATAAATTTATTTCAGATTTTTAAAATGCAAAATAGTATGATAATTTTCTTATGTAGAGATGCAATCCGTCCTCTCTGCCATGAGCTTATAGTTTGTTTTAAAAAATACTGCAGGTAAGTTTCTCAGACAGACATAGAAGACCCTTTAAGAAACAGAAAAATAATAAGAATGGCAAGGGAAGGGAATGGATACTGAGGAAGAAGGAGCAGATGAGAAGAAGAGGAAATGATGTTCCTCTAGATACCAAGTACACAGGTCGGAAACGGAAGGGTCGATTTTGATGTTTTTTGGCATTTGCCCCAGAGTGCTGCATCTTTATTTTGCATGTTTGTGTCCTGAATTATTTTGTACTTGCTTTTAATAGATATAATAAAATCTCTCATTTTTGTCCCGAGTTAATTTGCATTTTTACAAGTAGTTTTTCAAGCGATGAGTAATTTTAGCTGTGTCACGATTTTACATTTTATCAATATTTGGTCTTGTTGGTACCTCTTTTCAAAGGTTCAAATTTTTAAATTTCACATGTTAATTATTTGTGTGGTAATTTTATGATTTAGTTTATCATGTTAACGATATGTCAGATGATGATTGTATAACATTTACGAAAAGAATGAAAGTCGTGTATGCGAAACTCTAAATTAGTCATACTCAAGGGGTTTTAGCCGTCTAAGAAATCAGCGTCATTTTCGTAAAAAAGAAATCAGGGTCATTATAAATGTTTGTAAACATAATAAATGTAACACTATAATGATAATTTTACTAGATTTCAATTATTGTGACATATAGTAGATTTCAAACGCAAACAATTCCCGGGTCAATTTTTTTTAACAATTTTAATTTAGAAAAATTTTCTTTTTAAGTAGAAGCAATAGTAGCATAAATATTTAAATATGATTTTATTAGTGTGTTATATATCGCGAAGCTTTTTTTGTGAAATTTCCTGACACGGACGTGTACGGTTTATAAAAATAGAGATCGATTTTATTTTAGTGTTGAAGTGGAAAACACAGTGAGTCAAATTTTGACTGAAAAAATCAAAATCCACTTTTTGATTTAAGGAAAAAGAGTGGAGTTTATGAATGGATGTTTCTGGATTTTAAAGTGAGGGAAAGAAGAGGATAAAGAAAAAAAAAACGCTTTCCAATTTTTCCTTCATAATGGCAAAACCGAAAAAAATCTATTGGTATAATAGCAAAAATGGAAGTGCGAAAAACAAAACCCTACTTTGAAGTTGTTTTTATCTGGGCTAATGACATATTGACAATAATAGGCCCATCTACATATTTCAAGAACACAAAATTGCATTCCAAAAAACCAGACACAGTCTTATGAACCCTAAACAAACATACGAGGAATAAACGTTGATCAGAACAAACAGTAATCTTGTCGATGCATGCATGGCTGAAGTGAACAACACTCTAGTCGTGAGAAAACCTTGTTTTGATCTTCCAACCGGTTGCCCTCAATGTCTCTCTGCTTACATCTATCTCCATTTCGCTCAAATTCCATTCCAATTGAAATTCCACTTAAACCATCCTCATTCCGGTAACTAACACCCCTTTTCCCTCTTTCTTCTTTTCTGTGATTTAGCTTTATGGCTTTTCACTCCCATCTCATAAAGTTTCAACTTTTCTCTTTTTTACATCATGTGTCTAGATTTCATTTTCAATACTAATGTTCAAATTGTTTTCTTTGGCTTATTGTGTTTTGTTTAGATAAAATTCCTTACTTTGAGTTTGGTGACAATGTGGCGTATAATAATGAGAATGAAGGGATTATTGAATGCTTAAAGAAAGATGTTGGTGTAGTTGATTTGGACAGTGAGGTTTCTTCACTACCTAATTGGATATCAATCAAAGCAATTATCACCACTTGGCTTGATGATGCACTTGCTTATGAACTTTGGGTTGGATGTGAAGGTTCTTCTGCTTATAGTATCTATTATTCTGATCTTCCTTGGCCTATAGGGAAGGTCCTATCTTGGAAGAAAGCTCGTTGGGTAAAGTTGAAACATGGGATAACTGATGACAATGCTGATGTGAAGAAAGAAGAGGTCAGTTTTTCTTCTCACCAATAACGGTTTGTTCGAATTTCTCTACGCCACATTGTTATAGCGCCGCTGCATCTTTGTACTAAATAGCCGCAAATTTCATTGTTTTACCATAATTTGGCTTCATTGCTTGTTACTACCTTGAGTACACTAATTTCATTGTTTTCTCCCTGTGGATAATAGTTTAAGTCTTATGTGTGATTTTCTCTTTGAAATGGTATTTATGTATGGCTTTTAGTGATGGACAGATATATGGGAGAGCAAACTCTGCTTATGAGGCTCTATCGAAATTGGTAGGTGAAAAAAACTACCTATTTGAGGACAGGTAAATCATCTGGCTGAGTTATACTTATATGTGAATTTGTGGAATAAAACTTTGTTATAGCAGTATGCTGGCAGGACTTTGGTGTCATTTTCATTTTTAGAGCAAAAATTGACTTTGACATCCTTGTTATGTATTCACATGCTTTATGCTTTATTTGGCTTATGCAGTCCATCAAGTTTGGATGCTATTTTTCTTGCGCATGGACTTGTTGTTCTTCAAGCTTTACCTGTAAGTGTTGCTGCCAAATATCAATCGACTGTGTTTATGACCCTTGTTTTAAGGTAGTTGTGGATATACCGATATACACTAATGCTGCTTAGGATACACGCCTATACCAATAAATTAAGTTGGACTTAAATAGTAATGATAACGTTTAATACTCTGGGAGCTATCGTGAAGTTGGTCAGATTCTCAGATTGTGAATAAATGCTGTTTATGGCACTTCATTGAGTGAGGGAATAAACCACATTAGAGAATATCTGTATATGAAATGTGTTTCCAAATGCTTGGCTGTCAAATTGTGTCAATCAATGAAAGATACTTAAGTAAGAATAAGGTTTATGTTCCAAAGTTTCAACCTTAAAAAAAAAAAAAAGAATAGTAATGCTGGTTACAAAGTATAAACAGAGAAGACTTGGCAATAAAAGGCCAATTTTTCTGCTAACCTTAATTCCACCGTTCTTTTTAGACCTGCTAAACTATGTGTTTTGATTTTATTTTTCGTTTACTTTCGTGTTACTTGGTTGTTTTTGTATCACATATTACATGATAATTTAGTTTGAGAAGATTCTAACTCTATGCTTCATTTATGTACTATTAGGAATCTTCGACACTGCGGATCAACTTTTTGAAACATGATAATTTAGTTAGATATGTGCAAAAATGTAAGACAGGACTTAAAGAAGGTGGCACATCTCCTTCATCCAGTCCACAATTTCATACAGATGCATCATCATCGGGTTCCAGAAGTCAATCGACTCCAAGTAAGAAATGTCGATGATTTTGTTAATGCACAAAACCAGGAGTTATGATTATGTTATTTTACCATAACACGATGCTTTATCAAAATTGTGTTATGATAGATAATCAATTTTATTTCTTTGAATAATAGCGAGTTAACTATTCTCATTTTCACTGTTATCTTTAATTTAAATATGTATTTTTCTGGTCAATAAGGACATTGTTGTTAGTTTTAAATTTCAATTGAAACTTCTAAATTCATATGAATCACTATGTACACAGTATTAGTTAAGCTAATTTCTAAATTCTATATTTACAAAATCAATTTTTATTTTAGTATGCAAAAAAAAAAAAAGAACAAGTTAGGCTAGCTTTGTAATAACTGATGCGTACTTGATTAAAGATTTATTGGCTTAGATTTGTGCTCGCTCATGTTTGCATAGTAAAACTAGAAATAGCTTATTAGTGCTCATGGTGATTTTCTTAGAAGTTTTGAACATGTCTAAAATCTTTCATGTGGATAATACAATATTCTGTGAAATTTGATCAATTCAAAAGTACAAAAGTGTGTGAATTTCATGTTAGAACACTAAAAATAATAGAGAAGTTGTTTCCTTTTTTATATGCTTGTATTTATTTAGTTTTTTTTTTGTTGCAAATTCAGACTATCAAGCCTTGTCACTCTTCATGAATTTGATTTATCGTTTTTTTTTTCTTCATTAGGATCAAAGTCTAAGAGCAGACCGAAAAGGGAGAAAACAGAGGAGGAGAAAACCTTAAAAAGGAAAGGCAAATATTTTTTGGCAGCACAATTGATTGCTGTTGTTGTTTTTGTCACCCTTATGACATTTGATTATGCTGAAGTGGAGGAGCTAGATCATGTTGTTGATGAAGGCCATGATCACTGACTTCGCGGAGAATAAAATTAAGGCTGATAAAAACAAGTGTCTCATACACTTTCTATATTTTGCAAATGAGAATGGGAAATTACCATCCATTACTATTTACATATGATCCTTTTTTTTTGTGTATTCATAGAATCATAGTCTTATTTGATCAAACAAATTCATCCATTACCAAAGGAATAATAGTTTTTCGGCTTATACAAGATTTTGGAAGAAGTTTATGAAAGGATGAGCTTAAAATAAAGTTTATTTTAAATGCTTAGTTACACTTTCAAACACATACCATTTGAATGATGACACTTTGATAAAATGGCACCTGTTTTGAAAATTAACTGAATGATTATGGTAATGAAAATAAGATTTATTCATGTTGATATTATTTACTTTAGACTTTAATTAAATTATTCACTCTAGAGAAACTGAATTTCATGAAAAGGGCTGATCTATTATATTGTTGACTGTTTTTTTCATTTTTTTTTATCTATTGAATACTGTTGGCAGCTATGAAAGAAAGAAAAAATCCCAACTTTATCTTGGGTTAGATCATGTTCTTTTGCTTTGTGACTGGATTAATCCTGTAAAATAGATTTAGTTTCTAGTTAACATTGTACTCTTAATTAAAGAGTTAGAACATTGATAAAGTAAGTCATCTCAATCAATAAAAAAAATCAACTGTTTATGTTATGTGGATATGATGAAGATATATCATGATTAAGTTATTTCATTTTTACTCTTTAAAGTAAAAATACTATAAGAGTTAAATTTATAAAAGTTTATCTTTATAACCAAAATATATTAATAATTATTTAAGAAATAATAATTTTTTCCAACAATAATAGTTTGGTAAATATCACTATTCTGAAAAGTGACATGTTCAGAAGTCGTCTTGTCTTGTATGTTTGTTATGTTCGATAATTTAATAATGACGGATATGACGAAAAAAGGGAAAAGATCAAAAGAAAATGAAAGAGTATCAAAAAATTGAGAGCTTCTTTCTCTTGTTTGAACTAATAAAGAAAGGTCCTGAGAATTACATCAAAACTCCTCTTTCCTACTACTCATAATTAAAAAAATTGAAAAAAATAAAAAAGAAACTCTACCAAGGGAAAGAGAATAGCATAAAACCTTTCCCTCCATCTAAACCTACCCTTAAAATAAATAACTAACTAGCTAACTAAAATAGTAAAAATCATTTGTATTCATTTTTCAGCCTCACAAGTTTTGTGCAACTTAACACTCTCCCATTGTTTAATAAGTTCATTGTATCCCTTAGCAGAACTAATAGCAAACTCTGCCATTGAGTTCATAGCACTTGACATTCCACCACAAAGTACCTTAATACCAACCTCGCCCAATTTCTCGCTACTCATTGCCAATTCTCCTCCTACCTGACCAACTTCCACCATATCCATATTTTCTTTGGATCCAACTGTCGTATTTTGCACATTATCTTCTCTTAGCTGTTGCGCATGTAAGGACCCTAATCCGTCTGCTAAAAAGTCGATGCCATCAAGCACAGCTGCTTCTTGTACGCCGTCCAGACGTCTTGACCACTGAACACAAAGTCCAAACAAAGGTTGAGTACAGCTCGACCTTCGAGGAGAGCATACTAACTTCGATGCATCAGGCTCGCATGTCATACACCGGAGAAGCCAGCCAGTTAGAGCATGAATGTAGGATCTCTGAGAAGTGATCCATACTTCGAATGTGTTTCGCCAGTTCCTTAACTCAGTTTCAAGATTAGAGGCTGTGCGCGGGAACCTGATTGGATCAATTGTTGCCATGGGAGACTGTTTTCTGGCATCAAGAACGGTGGCAAGAATAATCTTGGCTTCGTCTAAGGTTTGCTTCTGTGTCTGATGACATTCTGCCATCACTTTCCACATCTTTGCTAGCCTGTAGTTTGTATATGTCAGAATCAGAAAGTCGTGGTGTTTTATGTCTAATTACATTACAAGGCATTATAGTGTGGTATATCTAGGATTGTTCATGCATTGGTTTGGTTCAGGAAGAAAACCGAACCAAACAATTAATGTTTCATCCCTGTGCCCTGGTCCTGTATTTCCGAACTGAACTGAAACTACCATTACAAAAAACTGAATTATACCAAGTGCTATCATTGACATTAACTGATATTAGGATAGTTAAAAAATAAAAAATTGAACTGAACCAATACTGTTTAGAAAAACAAAAAAACCAAACTGCATCGAAAAGTACCGAACTGAATCAAACTAGTATAGTTCGGTTTGTGAACTACACATCACAGTCCCTTTTTTATGCGGTTTGGTTTAGTTTTTGGTTTTTTTAACGGTCCCTAGCTATATTTGCATTTGGACGTAGAGTGTCTCCTTTAAAATTACAGTATACTGTTTATGTAAAAATCAGAAACAAGAGCTGAAGCATAACAATCACAAACTGAGTTTGTAGTTTTATTAGGACAAGAAAAAGAAAGGCATGATCAAAAGTTCTGCACCAAAGTAGGTATATAGTCTTTACAGATTAAACAGATGACGTGTAAATTTGATGTCCCTAATGCTAAGTATTCTAAAAAGCAATGATATGGTTTAACAATAACATAATGGAAATTTATCAGTTTGTTAGAATTTATAAGGGGAAATAATTAATGATTGTCGTACGTACCCTAGCATCAATTCCAGAAGTTGGGGATGCAACTCTTCATCCCTTAAAGTTTCAATTCTCCTTGAAATAGATTCAACTGAGTGTAATGAAACTGTTATTTGTGTATGTAGATCTCTAATGGCTGCTCTTGTTTTATCCACAGAAGAGGGTTCCTCTCCTTTTATATCATGGTTCCTTAGTTGCAGACATTTTTTCTCGTAAGCAAGTCGAACACGCTCTCCAGACTGTTGAAGAAGAAAGTGAACATAGCATTAACTTTTCCTATTATTAATATTGTATGCCATCTTAAGCATGGTGACCTGTAATCTCTAGCACCGACCTTGCTGGCCAAATGCATGTCTGGTCTTCGACACTGACATGATCGGCACATGTGATTATGTTCAATTAATTCATTTTCTCAAATTATTAGCAATACTGACGTGTCAATGTTAGTGTTCAATAGCCTACAACAATAATAATATGATAGACTAAAAGAGAAACTATTGAATTAAATTAAAAAGTTGAAGTTGGTATCTGTTACATAAGAAAGTTTTATACTACAATTAGAGGCATTGTGATTTTAATATTATACCCTATATAAAAGTTTACAGAATTAAATTAAAATGTTGAATTTGATCTTATATGAAATGCATTTAATAGTTCACTAATAGAAAGAAGTTCAGAATTATACCCTAACTTCCTCATAGAGCTTCTTCTCCCATGCATATAGCCTGTCTAATGTTGACTGGTGACTAACAGAAAACACACAATGTTCCTCCGATGGATCATCGATGCCATCGTAAGAACCTTCATCCCTAGTGAGTGAAGAATTTGTTATAATTTTCGATGAGGGCGAGCGATGAGAAGCTGAGCGAAAAAGAGCTACCGGGTTCAACAATTTGGATGCTACAAAAGAAATATAATTTAAACTTATATTCCGGAAAATTTACAAATATATACTAAGAATGAAAGAAAATATGATCTACTAAAATCAAATGTGGACTTGAAAAATAAGCAAAATCATTTCAGTAAACAATACAAACACATCTTCTATAATTCGGCTTGAGTTTGGATGGCGAAAAGAAATGCATTGACCAAATGAACATCAAAGTTCATATTTTCCTTCATAAATAATGATTTTGAGAATGAATGTTATTCTTGAAACTTGAGGCTTATGGAACAGTACTGAACAATATGAAATGAAGAAGCATGAATGAACACTTTCAACAAATTGAAAATATAAAATTGTGCACTTTCACCAAACCTGACAGTTCATTAGAATTGGATAGATATTGAGATTTCTTGGCCTCTAACAATGCTGAAACAGCATTGGCTGCATTGCATATAACTGTGAATTGAGCTTCAAGATCCCTTATAACTTCTGCCATATTTGCCGGCCTTCGGTTCACGTAAACCGTAAAACCAGGCGTTTCTTCCTTACCTTCTTGATTATCAATTGCCATTTCTTTATGGATGGATTCCATGTGACCAGCAGTTTGAGCTTTTGATACTTGAAAACACTCACTGCCATTGACTTGTGAGTCTGATATTTCTTTTACAGTTTCGGTTTTAACATCTGTTCCATCCTCTTTCTTTTCCTCTTCTTCCTCATGTTCATCAACATCTTCAACCATGACTTCTTCTTTAGAGGAGTTTACATCAAGTTTGGTTTCTTCTTCTGCTACATTTCTCTTTACAACAAAACCTTCTTGTTCAGTACTTACTTCCACCGATTCCAAGTCTGGTATTCCTTCTTCTTCGCGAACCTGCCTCAGTCCTCGATTCTCATCATCCATTACAATCTGATCATAGGTACTTTGAGTAGGGTAACCATAATTGTCCAGCGACGAGAACAGGTTCCAAAAAGAATCCCATTGAGAAGACTGAGGTGAAGGAGGAGGAATAATAGGCCAATTATTATTAGGAGAATAAGCGAAAATCGAAGCATTCACAGGTGGCGATTGCATAGCGAAAAAACCATCAACATCATATTGGTGCATTGGAGAATATGTTTCGATTCGAACCATTTCGGGTGATGGAGGCCTTTCCTCAACCAAAATTGGTGGATTACCACTCGGCCTTAAGTAATTAACTTTCAAAGTTGTAGTATTCGGTCCAAACTCAATCACTGTTGGACCGAATGAAGAACTTTTCGATATCGGAGTGAATGCAGGACTAGTTTTCTTCTTGGAAGGCGGTGTCATGAATGAATCCAATGAAAACTCAAGTGCTTCATCTCCTTCAAAATAATCAAGCAAAGCAGCTGATACTCTTTTTAGAGACTGAATGTATGCTATATGTCCAGTTGCAAATTGAGTTCTAAACTCAACAGCTTCTTTTATGAATCTTTTTCTATCTTTACAAAGCTTAACTGCCTCTTCATCATCTAACCTTGATTGAGAACACCCCATCTTTATACTTTAAAACCCTAAATATTTATATATCTCAGCCTTGCATTTCAAATGAAAATCAAATAACTTTCTTCTATATATCCTAAAAATTCAATCTGCAGAACCAAGGAAAATCAATATAAAAATTAAATTGAAAAAAAAAATCAACATTAATTGTAGTAATGTATCAGTATCAATGTTAATAAAGTTTGACGCTTTTCTTTATTTTCAAGTAAGGGTTATTGAAAATTGAGACTTGGCCAAAGGAAACAAGTTATGGAGATTCCTGAAGAATAACCCTTTTCTTCTATGCTTTCAAGAAAACAAAACTATGTTTTTAATACAATGCGAAAATATTAACAAAGCTTGGAACTTTCGATATGGGTTTTTCTTAAAACTCCAAAAAAATAAAAATAAAAATAAAACACAGACTATAAAGGAAAAGTAATCAAGAGTCACATTGGAACAGAAAATAGAAAGAAAAAAATGAATTTAGAAAAAGGGTCACAAGAAGAGGTGATAAAGAAGGTATTGGGTTTGATTGAGAATAGAAATGAAGAGTGAAGTGAAGCTGATAATGGAGAAAACTGTACCTGGCGACAGCGGAAGGGAACAAGATGGAGCTTTGATCAGAGAGAGAGAGAGACGTTGAGAAAAGCAACGGTCAAAACATAGAGGAAGAATGAAACATGTGTTTGTTGGGAACAATAAAGTGACAAATTTTAAAAGAAACAAAAATATAAATGTGTTCATGTGCGTTGGGAACAATAAAGAGACAAAATTTAAAGAAATAACATCAAGAATATATATACACACAAATAATTAAATAATATTTTCTATGATAAAATAAATAATTTTTAAACTGAATGGATTTTTTTCCTTTTTAATTTTTTAAGAACTGAATGCATAGTATGCGGAGACGTTATTATATTACATATTTGATGAGCTAAATTAAAGTTATTGAATAATATGTAAATCACTGATTAAAAATTAATAAATAAAATAGGACAAAAGACTTAAATTGGTTCTTAACATTTTAGACGCGGACAATTTTAATTCTTAGAAAAAGTTTCTAAATTATTCTCTATGTCATAATATTAAAAATCAATGACATATAAATATTTAGCCGTAATATATGTAATATTTAATTTTGAAATTAAAAAGAAAAAAAAACAATATTGAGAGAAATTAATTTGACCTAAAAATATTTATGCATCAACAATTTTTAACAATGTGATATAGATGATATGTAGTTATTGTTATATCAAATTTAGATCCAACTTAATGCAAGGTTTAATATATCCCTTTCATGTATTCGTCAAGAATCAGTTTATGGATTATTTTTTCTCATGGACTAGAGTGACTCATATTCAAGATACCATGGACCAATTTGAATGTTTACTAGTAAAATAATTTGTTACACTAACATGTGTAGAGTTGAATTGAGGGTTTGTTTTAAATAATTATTTTTTAAAAAAAAATTATCAAACTATTTTCTTTAAAAAAAATATATACTAAACTACCTTAATTTTAAGAAAAGGAAGAGTTCCCATTTGCAAGAGAGATTTCACGAAGAGTAGGACTGTCTCAAATATTTTAAAAGTGTGTTCTATTCTTAAAAATTGAGTCCTTAATAAAAAAGAAAGTACAATTTTAATCATTAAAAAATAGTAAAATAAATTTAGTACTTATAAAAAAAAATCTCAATATTTTAGTCTCTAAATTTTTTTTATCACTCTTAGTTGCAACTTTGAAAAGGTTTTTTTATTAAAAAAAAATGATACTTTTAGTCTATAAAAAAGTCTCTATAATCAAAATAGAGACTAGAAGTGAATTAAATTTTGTAACAGACTAAACTTAAAATGTCGTAATTTTGTAGGGATTGAAAATATATTTAACCTAAAAAAAATTCGACCCCTATATTATAAAAATAAATAATTTTGGGGTCTTACCAATTGGGGTAGCATTTTTAGAGAATAAATTTAAAATGTCGTAATTTTGTAGGGATTGAAAATATATTTAACCAAAAATAATTTTTTTGGGGGCTCTTACCAATTATAGACCCTGTGCTGTTGAGGTGTTTGCACAATCCAAATAAAAATAAAAAACTTAAAGAACCTGCCTTTTAAAAAGACACTTTATACTACTCAAGAAAAAATTATGCTTTCTTTATTAGCAATTAAACGTAAAAATAAAAAAAAATAAAAATTGATTGGAGTACACAGTGTTCAATGGTATACATAATCTCTCAATCATTCATTTGGTTCAATCAATTTACTATAGATTAAGGGTATTATATGATAAGAGCATCATATATCATTAGCTTTTGATCGGGTATACACATACGATTGCATGAACAAAATTAAATATGAAGTTGGCAAGTCTAACACTCACCAAGTAATGTGATTCGATGGAGAATGATATTCTTTCATTGTGCATGAAACAATAAACCCAAGAGAGGTGCGACCAATTGACATTTCGAAGTCAATCTTCAAATAAAATGGTGTGACTGTGGAATTTTCAAACTATACATGTGTCTTGTTCACATGTCATAGTTACATATTCTTACACTCGTCAAAACTATTTAGTGCATCTGTCTAACACATACAAGGTTGTTAATGTATTCAAAATATGCAAATAAGAGTTTTCACATATATGTAATGAAGGATATTGACCCCATACGAAGGTGAAATCGTGTATCACAGTTCTAAAATGCGGAGAAGTAAAAGAGGTCGTCCAAATAGTATCAAATTGAAATAGACGTTAAAGAAAAAGTGCTAAGAAAATACATATTGTGTTGGTTAATTGGTCATACTAAAAACTATTGTTCAAATGTTACGTGCAACTCTAGTGGATCTATATAATTTTTTTTGTTGATTTTTAGCAAATTTAATGAATTATATTATCATATTATTTTTTATATGTTTAATTGTTGATGAAAACAAATTGAGTAGTATAAAGTGCCTTTTCGAAAGAGGATTTCTTTAAGTTTTTTATTTTTAAAATAAATCAAAAAAATGAAATCTTTATTATAAAAGGGGATGTTCTTCATAAAATTTTATTTGTAAATGACAATTTGCCTTTTTTTTCAAAGTAAAATAATTTAATATATATTTTTGTAAATGGAGTATTTTGATATTTTTTGAAGAAAAAAACTTAAATTTTAAAAGAAAGGATGTGAAAAGTCTCACACATGAGCCGTATTAACTGTCTTAAGTTTTATTTTATTTTATTTTTTTGGTCTGTATTGTCATACGTTTTATTAACAATAGTGATGGTAAAACATTTATTGTAAAATTATTTATAACGACCAGACTCTATATTGTTATTACGGTGGTTAAAATTCACAATTTTGGTACTATTTCACAAGGGGAAAATATTAGTAGTTTAGATTGAACAATACATTTTTTACATATAACTCTTTCAATGTCCTAACTAAAATTATTGGATCACTTCTTCGGAAACTTTCAAGTAAATTAATCTAATACACCAAATTGATCAACTTTATATAAAACCAAGGACTATTTTGAATTTTGAAATATCAATATAATTAGAATTTAATTGGGGAAGTGTCAAAAGGCAACCATGATTTTTAAATGTTGTAAAAAAAAAAAAAAACGATTTTGAAGTATTTACTCAAATTTTAATTGTAGGTGGATGCAGACTGCACAGTGGTAGCAAACACTTAGGTGGCTAAGCCCAGTTTTAGTAGTTAAGCCCATTTTGTTAGCGCGTTGCGTTTTCTCAATAGTCACACTCTTACCAAACAGTGTCAGGTCTCAGTGATAACAACTATTAAAGTGGTCATAATAGAAATACTTTTTTTTCATAAACTTTTTTATTAAAAAATTACCCATCAATGTCAAAATAATTGACTTTATTTGTCAAAAAAAATTGTTTTAAAATAATTTATTATTTTAATATCAATTATAATTTTTTTCAATTATACTTTTTAATTAATATTATTTATATTATTTTCAATGTAATATCTTCTATTATATATTTATGATATTAATATAATTTAACTCATTTTTTACTATTAGATTAAGCAGCACTTATGATTTTATTACAGTCTCTCCTTATTTTAGTTTGTGAATGTGTGACCTCCATCGACGATCACCTAGTCTCTTTTGTGGAGCTCCGAGTTGTCAAGGTTAAAGATGATGTGTAAATAGATTTAATATGGAGAGACTATAATAAAATCGCTTCAAACTCAAATCGATTATACGTGATATCTGATTTGTCCAAATTAATTATAAATATGAAAGTCTTTTGATCAATAAAGAGAATGTTAATAACGATGAGATGTATCTTTAGCTTTAAGAACATCATCTCAAGATGATAAATCAAGTTACGTCACACTAAGATGACAAACAATACAAAATTGTACTCAACAATAAGATCATAGATAAATCATGAAAGAAGAATAAAATTGTGTGAAAATCACATATTTAAATAAAAGAAAAGAATAAAATGACTTGGAGGCATGATCCTAGACCCAAAAATACCCGATTTAAATATATTAAAATTTTAAAAAAAAAATTTAAATGTGTCTTTTATTAGTCATTTTAATTTTTAAATGTGTCTTTAATTAAATAATTTAGTCTTCAAATATATTTTTGTTTATTACTTTAGTCTATAAAATTATTAGTAAAAAAGATGTTTGACGATGTATTTGTAATTTTAATAAATTCAGATATTATATCATTTAAAAATTAAAATGACTATTTATTATTTTGTAGTATTATACATATCACAACAACAGTTGAAAAAATAAAAATGACCCTCACAACTCAAATTTTTGTGTCTATTTCTAATCACTAATAATTATGACTACATTGATATTATTTTTTCTTCTTCTTATTTCTAACTCTAGTGTAAGTTACTTTACGACATTATGTGAAAGTGTGACTCATTTCCTGTAAAGGAAACACTATTTTTTTTTTTTAATTTATTTTTATTTATTTTAGGCTAAA
This sequence comes from Cicer yamashitae, assembly GCA_037974755.1. Classification (NCBI taxonomy): domain Eukaryota; kingdom Viridiplantae; phylum Streptophyta; class Magnoliopsida; order Fabales; family Fabaceae; genus Cicer; species Cicer yamashitae. Next base: position 2,533,478 of record JBBPBQ010000002.1, read on the forward strand.
TACCATCTGTGGTCCCTTAACTTAATTTCGGTTAACGATTTGGTCTTTTATCTTTTTTTTTTTCTTTTCGATTTGGTCCTTTATGTTTTTAAATAATTTCAGCGTTACCCTTTAAGTGAGATTCTGTTTAGAAAAAGTTAAAAAATCCTTCATCTAGATCATTGCATATGTCCATCAAACCTCTAGGAACGATTGCCACTGATCTGAAGTGATTTTTATGGAGTATAAATACCAATAGCTTCAGTTTTAACGAATCTATTCTACTATCAAACGTAGAATAAACTTTAAATATTTTTCTGAAATATTTTCAAAATATAAAGGATAACTTTTTCTGAACATGGATGAAATTTTTTTTAACTTTTTCTTAACGAAACCTCATTTAAAGGGTAACATTGAAATTATTTAAAAACACAAAGGACCAAATCGGGAAAAAAAAAAGAAGATAAATGATTAAATCGTTAACTGAAATTAAGTTAAGGGACCACGGGTGGTATTTAGCCTTTATTTTATGATATTCCACTTTGTATTGAAATTTGATTATCAATTAAATGTATTACTATAGACTCAAAAATAAACAAAAATATATTTTTAAAAAGTTGATGTTTTTATTTTAAAATTTAGACTTTAATATATTAATGTTTTTGACTCACTCTTGCTTATTTTGAAGATTGGAGGAAATATTGATTTATTTTCATAAAAACTAAACTTTTAAGAGTAACAAAAAACTTTAGATCTTTTAATTGATACCGTCCAATTGAATTATTGTTGAGCTGAACTAAAAAAATAGGGCGTGCGCATGCCAGATGCGTTGTCTTTACCTTTTTTAGGAAAGAGATATCCCACTAACTAGACTGAAGACCAATTGAAATCTCTCTTTCTAAGTATTATTGTTGCAATTGGAAGATAATGATTGTGAAGTCAAACTAATTATATTTTGTTTGAAAATGGAAGTACCCAAATATAAGAATGGGAAGGGGATTCAGCAAAATCCACCATATAACATATGAATGCTATCATATAATATGTCCCTATATGCTTTCTAACACACAATAATTTAAGAACACGTCACTGTGCGAGAGAAAGTGCCGCCAGAACAACTGTGTCACATTTGACTCTAGCAACCGGAAAATAATTTGGTTGTTGATTTTAAACTCCAGTTTTTTTTTTTTTTATAAGGTAGTAGCTGTGAAACTCTCACACATAAAAAAAAAATCTATACTTCAACAAATTTAATATTTTATTATATAAGCGGCACTAACAGAAATAACTATATTTTTTTAAATATGTATTTTTTTAATATATACTTTTTGTGATTTATTTATTTTTAAAAAATTTAAAATTAACATTTTTCATAAATTTTTTAATAAAGCTATCGTGAAAATGCGAAAGTGTTGTCGAATGCCACAAATGTACACAAAATGGTGGATTAGTGAAACTTGTCCACTACACGTTGTTACTTGTTGAGCAATCATTATAGGGCCCAGCATCCTAATAGAACTTTAGATTACTTATGGTACCAATTTCAATGCCATAATCTTTTAAGAAAGCCGATATAATTTGTAGGAATATTCTGAGATTAAACACATATTCGATTTTACATTGAGAATAAATCTTTTAAAATATATATATATATATATATATATATATATATATATATATATATATATATATCATTTCTAAAGTTTGTCATAATTTTTTTTTATAAATATATGATGTTCAATCCAATTGTGTATCTACTCTTAATATAATATATAGGATAATCTATGTTTGGATGCATGCGTAATTGTTTACATAAAATTAAATATCAATTACACCTAAAGTTTTATTCATTTAGTTAAACTAAATTAATAATCTAAAATTTTAAAAGCTTTAGCTATATATATATATATATATATATATCTTTTTATTGATAGTTTTTTTTTAAAAAAAATAGATAATAATCACACTGAGAACTTGGAATTGGTTTATCTTTTCAAAAAGATCCAATTGTTATTGTGTTAGTTTTTTTAGGCTGATCGCCAGTTAATAAATAGACTAATGAATCGGTTCATTTTAACAACTCTACTTTTAGGCAACTCTTGATTGAGTGATTTGTAAAATCAAGGGGTTAATTTCCTTGTGTTTATGTCGCCATGGATTAGTCTAATGTATATTATTAGCTTACGAATAAAAAAAAGTCAAAACCTTAGTGCATTTTTGCCTTAAAAAAATAAAATAAAAAAATATATTTGATTTTTGTTGTTGTTTTACATGAAATAGTAAAGAATGTCGTACACAACTGCGAGATTTCAAGTTAGAAGTAAGACATGGTATTCTATCTAACAATTTCGACATTTTATCAGTTAAATTAGACCATACGATCAACCTTAATTTATTTTTAAAGTATATATTAATGTGATTTGCCAATTTTTTTAAAATTTCTTCCTAAAATCACTGATTTAAATATATATTATCATCTCTATTTAAAAAAACCTCATTTTAAAATTTACTTTAGGCCTATAAATATTTTAGTCCAGTCCTGTTTTATTGTATATTTTCTAATAATTTGTATCTTAAAGTAGCTTTTGATATATATGATATCAAAAGGCGGTTTAAGCTCCAGTGAAAAGTGCTCTAAGTTCCCTACTAATTCCCTTAGCATATGATATATATGATCATGGACAATTTTCTAACAATTGTATATTTGATGTTGCCAATACCTTACCTTCTTTTCCACTAAACAATTATTTTGTTGGTTGATTTTGTGAGGCGATGTAATTTTAGTTTTTGATTGTATCAAAATTTTAAATTAGTTGTCAAGATATTTTTTAAAATAATTTTATAGATTAATTTAATAAAAATAAAATATATAGATTCAAAAATTAGTTGATTAACTAAAAATATATTCAAAAACTAAAATAATTTATAAAAGATACATTTAAATAATTTTGATATATTAAAAAACTATCGTAACAATGAACAAAATTAAATTATTGTTTATTTCTTCTTTACGTAAGAAAACTCTCCCCATGTGACCTTGTACTTTAGAAAATACTCCCTTTGCTGATGCCAATCGTATCCTTAATTTTCTTGCCCAACTCATTCTTGAATCGATAACGTATCCGATAAATGAATTCCGCACTATAAAATTAAATATATTATCTTGAGCATTTCCAACTTTATTTATATACATATCTAATTATCTCTTACTTTCTTCCTTGAATCAGCTCCACTCATCTGTAATTATTATGTTGGATAAATAAGCACTACCAAAGCTTTCAAAAGATCATTTAAAGTGGAAGATACATGCCCAACAAAAATAAAATAAGAAATTAAATAACAATATATGACTCTATGTTTGGTAAGGCGATAACATGAAACATGTTTGTTTCCTTCGTGCAGGCAGGGGAGCAAATAAAAATTCATATGTAAACATTTTAAAATGTATATGCTATACTTTGTTGGGTATTGAGAGACCATTAGAGACTCAACTTATCAGTTTATATGATAAGTTATCAAAACTCTTGAAAGGTAAGAGTAGATATTAGGAATTTTTATACGAAGTTTAAATGAATTGGATATCGAAAGTTCTTGACCTCAGAATTATATTAAATAAAAAATATAATTTAAGAGATAAAATACAAAATTAACTGTTGGTGACTAAAAAAAAAACTAATACGAATAGAAACTCCTTTCACAATTTTAATTTTTTTTATAATGACTCAAAATCAAGAGATTTCCCACTAAAAAGTACTCATATTGATATTATTCTATATGCACTTGCATATAGGGACATATCAAAAAACTTTTTATAATAGAGATAAGAATAAAGAATAACTTTTATGTAGACGCAATATTTAAATACTCTTACAACATAAAAATAAAAGATAAAAAATAGAATTTAATAATATATATTTTTGTTTAAGTGTTTCCAAATTTTATGATTAGTAAAATATTTTTCAAATAATAATATGTTTATAAAATAAAAATATTTTAAGATTTTTTTAAAAAAAGTTGACTCAAAACCCCAAAAATAATCTATAATACGGAGATTAGCGCTTTCTTTTCAAGATATAATACATTTTGTATTATTGTAAGTGCTTATAGAATTAAAAGATAGATCGCATTAGAATGATATTGATAAAAGTTACTACCAATTTATTATATTTTATCGCGTATAATTTTTCTACGTTTGTTTTCTTAATTTTTTTATATAAGTAACAACTACTTTTATATAGAGAAAAACTAAAGTTATTAAACAGTTGTTATTCAATGTTTTCTTTTGCGGGGACAAGAGTCCTATATCCTATACCAATATATATAGGTCCGACATTACTTGACCTAATATGCTTCTACTAATATTGGCGTAAAAAAATTAATATACATAAAAATGATAATTTTGTAGTTTAAGTACATTCTTATCGAATAATATCAATTGTCCATCTACAATTTTTTATCAATTACTTTCTTCAATCATGACACTTTTTTAAGAAAACAATCCAAATGAACTTTAGATTAAATATATAATTTTGATTTCACGTTTTACTTGAAACTTTCGCAAAATTTCAAATTGAACGTGTCAGCCAAACACTACATATTATACCAGTTTTATGTATGTATTCAGTTAATTAGGTAAAGCAAGGTGAAGGTGAGTCATATTCTCATTAATAAAAAAATTGCATCAAATAAAGACAAACGTTTATGGCTGGAGATTTATTTTGTTTAACGCAACTATTATCAATAGCTTTTATACTACGGTATAACTTCAACAATACATCAATATATATACATAATTGATAATTGAACTAAGAAAAAAAAATTAAATTCCATTGTAAGATTCCACAGTTAGTGGAATGCAACCTAAGTCCACTATCCATTTGTCTACAATAATGTTGGATCTATATTCGCCACTGGGCTTAGGGGGGTCCATTAAGAGACAGGGTTTAAAGATGGCCATGCAAAGTAATTTATAACAAATAAAAATAATGAAGAGACAGAGCTCCTCCAAGGGAAATAATTAAGGTATTACTCACAAATTTGAAAATATGTGGACAATGGATTTAGACAGGTGTAAATGGAGAGATATCGTTAAGTCAAGATCAAGATAATTTTTTATATTAAAATATATAATTATCGACAATAATAATTAAGTCAAATAGTTAATTATTGACAAGAGACACATAATTTTTAAATTTAAATTTGATGTTTTTAGAGATCATGGAAAAAGCTAAGAGACGGAGCAACAATTGTTACTAATACAATCGTCAAACTCAACTAATTTCAATATGAAAATAAAGTTTTAAAGTCGAGGTGGAGTTGTTATCAATTCATGATCTTCCCTCACTTAGAGCATATTTCACTCATTTAAAATCTAATTAAGGTTTACTATATCTTTTTGTAAAGTTGTTTCAAAGAGCTTTAAGTATTAAATAGGTAGAATCGGAAATACTCGAAATTGTTGGCCTTATTATATATAAGATATATCAACAAGCAAAATATGAACATGGAAAATCAGTGTTGAGAGTTTCAGAAAGTTGAAAAGTTCTCTTTTCTTTATTTTGCAATTTATTTGTACTTTTAAACTTTGTTAAAGATGAGATGGTTGTGGTTGAAGCTTTTTCATTGTTGACGACCATGGAAAGCTAAAACTATTATCAATTCAAGAGACTAAAAAATATATGTTTGTTCTAATTATAAATTAGCGTCGATTAATTTTAAATTTGATTGAGAATAGATAATGAAATGGTAATCTATGATAATAAAAAATTGTGCTCAAAATCAAATATCACTTCAGGAATACAATTGGATTTCACTTTAATGTGTTAAATATTTGAATTTAAATTGACATTTAGTATTATTATCATTTGGAACAGTGAAGAATTTTACCAAATATTTTAGTATCTTGAATTGATGCTTTAATTGTATTTGTTGTTTAATCTTAATTGAATAAAAAAATCATAAAACCAACTCTTTTTAATTTGTTCTTAATTGGCTGAAACAACGATTATTTTGAAAATGATATTTGATGTTAAAAAGTATCACATTTGATTTTAACCCGTAAATGGTTGCACTTATCTCAAGCGCGGATATAGGAAAAAATAGTCTTTAGCACAAAATTACCAATGTATTTATTGCGAATGCACATGCCAATGTCCCCTCGAGGAGAAATACGCGTCTACATTGCATTTATAGAACCTAAACTTAGTTTTCCCAATATGTGGAGCTATTTCAAAGATAGAATGTAAACTCTGATCGAAACTTGATTCCATAACGTTAAGGTGTCGCTTTTATCAGCTTTCCACATCCTCATTCACATTTTCTTGACAATAGTTGGATCAAATAAATATATACCTCAATCTACATATATCACCCTCAAACGTAACTACTAATTTACGCTCCTTATAGTCAATATAATGGAATTTTACAATTATTTAAGTTTCAGGATCACATCGGTTTTAAACATCATAACTATCAATTCATTTCAAACGAAACCAAACTCATGATCACGATCATTTTCATATGTTATGTATATTATTGTCTCAACAATCAGTTCTATATTAATAAATTAATACTAATTTCACAGTAGCAATAAAATCTATAACAAAAGTATATAAAAATAATTAAAATATATATATAAACCAACACGGTAATGTCTGTCTGCATGTTAATAATAATAATAATAATAATAATAATAATAATAATTATTATTATTATTATTATTATTATTATTATTACGATTGTTTTAAATATTTTGGAGACACTGTTTTAATTTTAAAAATTGATTCTTTAATAAAAATAAGGAACAATTTTAATTATTCAAAAATAATAAAATAAGTCTTTAGTTTCTATAAAATTTTATTTTTAGTTCTTGTAAAAAAATTATTGTCCCAAATTTTTTTATATTTACTTTTAATCTTTATTTTAAAAATTCTTGTAAAAAAATGATACTTTTAGTTCTTAAAAATAGTCCCTACAAATCAAAATAGGGATTAAAATTTGATAGAAAATTTTAAAGACTAAATTTGAAAGTTCATAATTTTGTAGGGATTAAAAACATATTTAACAAAAATAAAATTCATCCTCATGTTATTATATTTTAAAAAAAAATTTAAGGCACTTCCATAAGACATTGTACATTTGGTTTTGATACGCAGAGTCGTAACATACCTTGATGATGATGATGATAATAATAATAATAATAATAATAATAATAATAATAATAATAATAATAATAATAATAATAATAATAATAATAATAAAATTTAATGATATTAGTATGATTCAAAACTAATTATTTTGTGTGTTGTTGGTGTGAATTATTTCTTCCGTTTTATTTTAAATAATTCAGTAGTTAATTTTTACATTTTATTTTATAATGTCAATATAATATTAGTTACTTTTTTTAGTTAATATATTATTATTTATTATATTTTAATTTATAAAACTTTTCAATTAATGATAATTAATAAAAACATTTAAATAAATCAAATTATTTTATTGTTAAAATTAATAAAATTAATTATTTTAAAAAATTATATATAATTTAAATTAAATATTAAAATGAGATGAAAGGGTATTAGTTATTTTCGAAAAAAGGTACAGTTGCATTAATAAAAGTTTTTAATCGTTCACATGTTAATTACCTGGTGGAACAATCAAACAAGCTATGTTGTTTGTATTTTAGTTTAGGTATTTTTTACAACTCCTTTGTAGTGAAAATAGCAAAGATCAATGTGGATTCGTAGGTGGATTCCATTAGTCATGTGGATGATCCACTGCCATTGTGATCTCGTCGACACGACAAAAAACACAACAAATATTCTCTGCACTTCTTAGAGAAGAAATAAATGAAGTTGGGCAGATATTCGTTCACGATTTCCTAAAATTATTTTTTTATTATATAAGAATTCTAATAATACAAAGAATTATTACTATAAAAAAACGAGTCATATCCTATCATATAAATCACTTTTACACATCAATCAAGATTGAATATTCCAATAACTTCTTAAATTCAAATTCAAGTTTTGATTAGAATAGAGCTCTATATTTAATATTTAAATCGTGTTGAATGAAATATTTAATTATAATTTTGGTTTTTTTTTATTTTTTATTTTCAATAATTCACAAAATTGATTCCTTAATTTAACATTTGACATTTTTTTTATCATTTCTCTATATTAATTAAAATTATGATTTGATATATTTTAAATAACGTACTTTTGAATACTCTCTCATATTTTTGAAATAAAAATAACAATTTGATATATTTTAAATGATATAACATACCATCTCATAATATAGAATCATCTAAATATATTCATTTATTTGTAAAAATGAAAAATTTCTAAAATTAAAAACTAAAGTTTCTAGAGAGTTTGTTGCAAT
>JBBPBQ010000002.1:2541910-2598468 GCA_037974755.1 Cicer yamashitae
TATCAAATTTTAAAATAAAAAATTTGATTTTGTAAATTAGTAAAAATAAAGACTAAAATTACTATTTAAAAAAATAAAAAAGTAAAATCAGTTTTACACTAATATTAAGAATTCAATATTATTATCTTAAAACTATGGTTGTAAAGTTAATTCAAGAGACAATATTGTGATTTTTTATTAAGGTTTATTGTAAACTTATTTTATACCATTAACATCTATTAAATATATCTAAATGGTAAGTAGTAGGTAAAATTGTATATAGTTTAAAGTGAATGTATCTTATACAGATGTTTAATTAAAATTGAAATATCTAAATTTCAAGATTTTAATTTTAAATTTACTGTCAATTTTTTTAAAATTTAACTAAAAAAAATATACATAAAATTTGAATAGTGTTAATCTTAATCTAACAAGTACATAGATCTTTACAAGGTTGTCCCTGAAATTCCATTTTAGATAAATTATTATCATTTTTGAAAAATTATTATTATTATAATACACTTCATCTAGTATATTATAATAATTGAATAGTTAAATTAAAAAAATTGATACATCCAAATAAAAATAAAAATTAAATACATTCACATTACAATTATTTTTTTATTTATATTTTATTTTAAAATAGTATATAATAATAGAAATAAAATAAATTTGGTAATAAAAAGAAATAATACTAAGAAAAAAAAGGTGGGATTGGACATGGATGGGTCCTATCACGAATGAAAGTGCATCATCATCATAATTTATTCCGTCTATTTTATACCCCACTCAGAGTCACCTACATAAAACCTCCACTCACCACCGCCTCATACTCATCAACTTGTTCTTTTCCTTTCCTTCTTTCCGTGCAAACAAGGTTTTATTCTTTTCCCCCAACTCTCTTAACCGTTTCTTTCTTTTCTATTCTGTTTCACTCTCTCATACATCATTATTCACATTTTCAACCTTCTTTTAAGCTTTCAGTTTTTTCCCCCTTTCTCTTGTAACAGTTTTCTAAAACTAATTTCATTAAGCAGGTCATTTTAATTGATACATACACCTCACCTTGATCATAGCTTTGGAGAAAAAGTAGAGATGTCAAAGTTTCAGAAAAGTTACTTTGATGTGGTGGGTTTGTGCTGTTCTTCGGAGGTACCACTAATTGAAAACATCCTCAAACCTCTTCAAGGAATCAAAGAGGTTTCCGTCATCGTACCGTCACGAACCGTTATCGTTGTTCACGACACTCTTGTCATTTCGCAACTTCAAATTGGTAATTTACTACTTAATTCTTTATCGATTTTTGTTTTAATTTCATTTCAAGTATTCTGTATATTTTGGATTGTAAATGCCTTATTCATGATTTCACACATCTCCAACCTTGTGAAAATACTACTATCATCAATTTGTCACCCAAAAACTGTTCATCACATGGGGCAACATTCTTTTTTTCCGGTTTATTAAATCACAATTTTGGATTCTTATTTGGTATTAAACTGTCGAGTAATGATTTTTTTATACATTTAATATTCTATTTATTTTATTCACAACATTAATAATGTTATATCTATTACCTTCGTTCTTTCAATTTCTTTCTCTAAATGTTGATGAGCCATCAATAATTTTTCTAAATTATTAATGCTCGGAACACGCTTGAAGAAAAAGGTGATACTATATTACCTGACTTCACATTATGTAGAATTTTTTATTAATTTTTTTAATATTTCGACTGAAAATTTAATTATTATTATTATTATTTTACTTTTCATAGGATTAATAAATTATTATTAAACCCTGGTGGTGGTGATGCAAAGTGTAAGGACAAAAGAGGTTGGCTTTTGATTTGTGACGTACTTTGTCATCTTTTGTTTTTTCCATGAAATAAGAACGCCATTTAACAAAATCACGATAACCATTTCGTTCGTCAAAAATATTGATATTTTTAATAAATTTATCTGTTGCGCTATTAATTGTTTGTAGGCATCATGTCACGTTAGACTCAGAATGGAAATACTCCTTTATCCTTTACTTTCTCACTTATTGGACAAAAAAATAAAGTTTGATATACGAATTAAAATGCATGAAAGTGATGTGAAGCTACCAAGTATTCTAAATGCTCAGATGCATGTCACAATAAATTTTTCCTAAAAAATATGCGTTTTTTTACACAAAAAATGCGTTAACATATATAATTTTTTTTTTAAAAAACTTCACTATATAAGTTTATAACTAAATATTGAGTATAATTATAAATCAATTTTTTTGAAAAATTATAAAATTAATTTTTTTGGCCCTAACACGGAAGTTTGTCAACCCCTACTGTATTAGATTACTTATTACATGTATGTGTATTATTATTTATTTTTATTTTTTTGGTTTATTCTCTATATTTTGTGGAGTTAAAATGTCGGTGGTTAGTTATATATCGGTTGTGGAAAAAAAAAAGTACCTGTCCCGCAGTATTTGTCCACTATGATATACTTCCTCATTTTGAATATAAGGAAAAAAGAAATCTTTATGATATAAAATATAACTAATTTTTATTATATTAAATATTATTTTTTTCATAATACTTTCCATTTAATTTAAATTTTCTACTCTTATTTTTAATATCATAATTAATGCATTTATATTTATAAAGTATTCTAATAGTAATCTAGAAGTTGATTTATTTATTTTTTAATATAACTGGGGGAGTATATGAATAAAAAGTTAGTTAGTATTGATTCGGTGAATGTGTCTAAAATTTGTATACGTATTAAGAAATATAATTAAAAAGAAAAAGATAACAAGTTTATCAAACTATTCATCTTAATTTTCAATGAGTTTTTTATTATTATTAATGTAAAGTACAATAACATTTTATAAATTATACACATAATAATTATTCAAAGGTAATATAAAAAAAATAATTAAAATTACATTAAAAATTAAAAGTAACATTGATATATTATTTATTTATTAAAATAATATTTATTATAAGACATAGAGATTAATTTTTATTTTATTTTTGATCACTTTTAAGTTTGTCCTCTTTATTCTTTAAAAAAAAAAGAAAAAAAAATTGTCCTCTTTACATCTTAAATAGTAAAGGATTGGTCAAAATAAGTAAAGTGTTTTGATTGGTTGATTTGTGGGGACAGTTAAGGCACTAAATCAAGCAAGATTAGAGGCGAATATTAGAGTGTATGGTGACGAAAAGCACCAAAAAAGATGGCCAAGTCCTTACTCAGTTGCTTCGGGTTTCCTACTATTGCTTTCGTTTCTCAAATTTGTGTACCTTCCTTTGAAATATCTTGCCCTTGGAGCTGTTGCCGCCGGTGCCTTTCCGATCATCTTGAAAGCTTTTGTTTCCATTCGAAACTTTAGATTTGACATCAACATTCTTGTCATCATAGCAGGTAAATTCAATTGCATTCCTATCTAAACAATACTACCTCTCTTTTTAATTAAATAATATTTAATTTGTTGATCATTTAAATTGTTTTATTAATTTATTTCTAAGGTGAGAGAATAAATTTTTATTTTTATTTTTATTGTTGTATTCATTATAAATTGTAAAAAAAGATATAACATAATTAATAGTAGTTAATAAAGAAATAAAGAATGTAAATGAAAAATTGAAAGATATCTTGTAAAAATAAATAAGGAAAAATCCGTAGAGAGTGTAGTAATATATTATTTTTTTTCACAATATCGTCTGCAACTACTTCAAATTGAGATTATTTTATATTTTACTTGTAAAAATAAATTAAATTGAGAATAATAAATAAAAATAAGGAGACTTTTATTGTACATATACAAATTGATATGTGTTGGTACTATTAAATTAATTAATTGACATGATTTTAATGAATTAACGTGACTAGATTATAAATTTACCACCACTAAGATTTTTAAGTTTTACTCTTTATATCTCTTTTGAGCTGTTATGATTTTTAATTATGTAAATAATTTATATAACTATTGGAAAGGAAAATCAAATGAACCATTATTATTGATTGAGTCAACTTTAATATGAAATATATGAAGAATTATGTGAATGTACTATTTTTTCTCCGTAGTACCGTGAAAAAATTGTTAACTGCATATTTAATAATACATGTGAAAGGGTATTCTTTTACCCTTAGAAATCGTGTATATATATTAAGGTGGAGTGCTAGCTCCTTGATTCTCAATTGAGTTATTTTCTTTGATTCATAACCAAATGACACTTAACATTACCACTTATTATTCCACTTTCAGAATATTTTGACTAAAAATTATTTTACCTTTTGCATTATTAAAATTACATTTTTTTTTATTATATTTTGACTAAAAATTATTTTACTTTTTGCATTATTAAAATTACATATTTTTTTTTTATTAGAGATTCAATTTTTAAAATTAAAACACATATCTAAAATATTTAATATCGTGTAAAAGTCTTCCGAGAAGGAGTCCAAAATTTCTTTCATAAAAAAAGAGAGGATAGAGATGCATATACCCACTAATTGGTACATGCCTTGTTCCAGAAGGAAATAAATAATTGTGGCCGTTTGCTCATAAAATAGCTCACACTCCACATGATATTTTGTGTTGCGTAGGAGGTTCCACCACTTTGGCTTTCTCCTTTTAATTAGCAGTGGCTAGTGGGTGGGTAAAAACTAAAAAGTAGGTAACTTGTGTTCATGAGTAGATGTGAAAGCGACAAACTTGATCTCCTACTCCTATCATGACTATGTAAACATGTGAAGTAACATACAAGAAAGATGTAAACTAATGTCTTCTTCTGATGTTTGTGGCATGGAGAGTGAGCAACAAACGAATCAAATAAGACAACTCATTCTCATGATGGCAACAAAATCATTCTTTAAGTAGGAGATAGGAGTAAATATTTTCATTAAGAGATACGTAGTATACATATATTTTTTATATAAGCTCTTTCTTTAATTGAAGAGAAAATATTGTTAAACTATTTTCACACACACTATCAAGTTAGGTCCCTAACCAACTTTGGCCAGTCACACAATCCCAATGGTATATTTGGATTGATGATATAGAAAAGAATGAGGTGAGTGAAATGAAATAAATTAATTATATTTTGGAATGAATTTAATTGTCATGTACTATGTACGGTTAGGGTAAAATTTTTTTACATTATTAGTACATCACAATCATTTATAGATATGATTTAGAGGTAGTCATGATAAAAATCAAATATATCTAATAATTAATAGTTGTGATTGACTGACAATATAAACACTTTTACACCACAGTGTATATAAATTAATTATCGATGTTATATCATTCTATTCCACCTTTTTCTATGATATACCACCAATAAAAAAATTACCTTTTTTTACAGAAAAGAGACAGAATTAGTAATTGGTAGTAACTAGTGTAGGTACCTGTGTTGTGAAGGGCTAGCAATTAGTGCATAATTATCTTCTAATCATTAAGTAAAGATATTGTTATAACATTGACTCATTATCCATCTGTTTTTTTGTTATAAGTAAATGTTAGAAATTTGTTGCTTATATTAGTTTCTTGGATTTCAAGCTAGATCTGTTTTTAATGGTCCTCAGTTTTCCTTAACTCGCCAATTATGATGTGCAGCTCCACTGACTTTTGTTTTCATTTTTATCTGACAGTTATTGGGACAATTGCTATGGACGATTATTTGGAAGCCGGCACCATTGTTTTCCTCTACTCAATTGCAGAATGGCTAGAGTCAAGGGCCAGCCACAAGGTCTTTATTTATCATTTCTTTAGTAGGGTCTTCTGTTTCAATTCTAGTAAAATAAAACTTGTAAATTTGTATCCAGGCAAATGCAGTGATGTCATCTTTGATGAACATGACTCCTCAAAAAGCAGTGATAGCTGAAACAGGAGAGGTTGTGGATGCTGATGAGGTGAAAATAAACACAATTTTGGCAGTTAAAGCAGGGGAGGTGATACCCATTGATGGAGTTGTTTTAGATGGTAAGTGTGAAGTTGATGAAAAAACATTGACAGGGGAATCATACCCTGTAGCCAAACAAAAAGATTCTACTGTATGGGCTGGCACAATCAATTTAAATGGTAAATTTTTATTCTCCACTGGCACAAGTAAAGATATAAAAAATAAAAAATTTTGATTTTTTAATTTGAAATTTCTACTTCTTTCATTGGTTAAAAGGTTACATCAGTGTGAAGACTACTGCATTAGCTGAAGACTGTGTGGTGGCTAAAATGGCAAAGCTTGTGGAAGAAGCTCAAAACAGCAAAACCAGTACTCAAAGGTTGATCGACAAGTTTGCAGTGTTTTATACCCCAGGTTAGTCAAAATTTTCAGTATTTGTTTTTAATCACTTTTTTCTGAGCCTAAAAAAGTAATTTCATGGCAAGTCTTTAGTATGTTCTTGTTAAAGTTGAAATGAACAGATAAAAGGAGTTGATTTTGAATGGCATTATTACTAATACTATTGAGAGAAAGAGTAATTATACTTATACCTGCATTAAGAAATTATGCAGATAATTTAATAGTAATTGACAATTAGGAACAATTTTTATGTTTCTTTATAATAGACATTTGTGTAGATATTGTAAGAAGTAATATTACGATGAATTATTGAATTTTTGTGTAAATTTTTATATGCCTTCACTTTTTAATTATCAAACACTCTAAATACAAATCTAACTCTTTCTTTCTGTTGATGCTTACCTGCATTGAATTTCAATGGCCTTATTGTTTTGGTGGTAATATTTTCAGCTGTTGTAGTCATATCAATACTTGTAGCAGTGATTCCAGTTGTGTTAAAATTACATAACGAGAAATACTGGCTTCACTTTGCACTGGTTGTTTTAGTAAGTGGATGTCCATGTGCACTTATCCTTTCAACACCAGTTGCAACCTTTTGTGCTTATACCAAAGCAGCTACATCTGGTCTTCTCATCAAAGGGGGTCATTCTCTTGAAACACTGGCAAAAATTAAGGTCATGGCTTTTGACAAAACGGGTACCATAACAAAGGGTGAATTTGTGGTGACAAATTTTCAATCTCTTTCAGATGACATTGATTTGAACACATTGCTTTACTGGTGAGGATGCTACATCTTTTTCCGTACAACTTTGTTTGAAAATTTCTTATGCCTATTTTGAATATGGATTAGATAGATAGTTGGATCTTGAGCTAAGAAATGAGAAATTTAACTAACATAACTTTTCAGGGTGTCAAGCATTGAGAGCAAGTCAAGCCATCCATTGGCAGAAGCAATGGTTGATCATGGAAGGTCTCTCTCCATTGAACCAAATCCAGAAAAGGTGACGGAATTTGAAAATTTTCCTGGAGAAGGAATCTGTGGAAAAATTGATGAAAGAGTTCTTTACATAGGAAACAAAAAAATTGCCACGAGAGCGGGGTCTGAGACAGGTGAAAGCCTTTTTTTTATCAGAACTGGTTTCAACATCCATCCCTTTTAGTTTTATCTAATGACCATCGAGCCTTGTGCTCTCTAGAGGTCAATACCTTCATTTTTTTTCCCTGTTTTCCGAGACTGAGCGAAATGTTTATTGTGATGGTTTAATGTAGAAGTTCCGACCTTACAAGGTGAAGTTCATGAAGGGAAGACCACCGGTTACATATATTTAGGACCAACCCTTGTTGGAATTTTCTCTTTATCTGATATTTGTCGATCAGGGGTCCAGGAGGCAATAAGACAGTTAAAGTTGTTGGGAATCAAAAGTGCTATGCTCACTGGAGATTGTCAGTCAGCTGCATTGCAAGCACAGGAACAGGTGTGTGTGATGCTGTGTGGTAGGGTTAAACCCTTATGAATATAATATGGCTACATTATAGTATGTTGTTACCAGGGTGAATTAATATGGCTATATTCATGTGTAAGATTCTATATTTTCAAACCTAGTGAGAACTTATGTTGTGTGACTAATGGATTCAACTTACTTTTAGTCTTGTAAGATGTCACAAGGCCATTTCTTTATCTATATGTAGAAATCTGAATAGGTTCTAGTGTTAGCATTTACTTTCCATTGACAAGTTGGACACTGAAGGTAACAATAATTTCATCTACAGCTAGGTCATGCCTTGGAATCAGTCCATGCAGAACTTTTGCCAGAGGACAAGGTAAAAATCATCTCAGAATTTAAGAAGGAAGGTCCAACAGCCATGCTTGGAGATGGTTTAAATGATGCACCTGCATTAGCTACAGCTGATATCGGAATCTCAATGGGCATTTCAGGTTCTGCACTAGCAAGTGAGACCGGCAATATAATTCTTATGTCGAATGACCTGAGGAAGATACCAGAAGCCATTAAGCTTGCTAGAAAATCTCGAAGAAAAGTGATAGAAAATATTGTTTTGTCAGTCATTACTAAAGTTGCAATTCTTGGTTTGGCCATTGATGGTCATCCAATTGTTTGGGCAGCAGTTCTTGCTGATGTTGGAACATGTCTGTTGGTCATCTTAAACAGCATGTTACTTCTGCAAAGAGGACACAAGCATGGAGGAAAAAGTTGTAAATCATCCACTCAACATCATATCCACAAAAATACATGCGGTGACACTAACGGAAGTCCCTCTCATCATCATAATCATCATCAACATAAGCATCAACATCAACATCAACATCATAGCCATAAGAGTTGTTGCTCAGACAAGGCTCAGCCCCAGAAGTGCGCCACCAAGTCATGTTCCTCAAAGCACCCACCCTGCCTTTCAAATCCAAATGGAAGTATTAACCATCACAAAATCACGGAGAATCACGGACAATGTAAGGGAAGTGAAGAATTACATGAATCAGATCACCATCATCATGGAAAATGTGACAAGAATCATGACGGAGTCCAGAAGCATGATATTGAAAGCAAGTGTTGTTCAGAGTCACACAATTTGATTCTAAATACCGAAGATATTGGTGCAGCTTCAATAAACAGTCACGGCAATTGTTTGGGACATAAGTCCCATGGGACAAAACACTGCCACAATGAAAATATTGACATGGTTACTCATCATGACAGCACTTCTCTTGGTTCTCCTTCCCATCTCAATTCCTGTGGTAAAAAAGAAAGCCATCAATCTGCTAAGCACTGCCACTCAAACCATGGTCGTGAAAACCTGAAAGATCACGGAGCCACTCATGTCATTCAGCATCATAAATCAAGTTGTCATTCTGATATTAAGAAGCATGGGACAGGCGAAATATCCATTGACATGATCAACGAGCACGATGAATCAGCCTCGAAGCACGGTTGTTCAGTTTTAGCAGACAAAGAAAACAATTCCTGTAAAGACTGCTCCAACACATGTAGAAATGAGGAGTTTTCAAAGGAATCCATCGAATCCTCAATTGTGCATGCTTGTATCAGTTTGGACAAGAGAGAAGTAAATGGATGCTGTAAGAGTTACATGAGGGAATGCTGTAGCAAGCATGGACACTCAGGGGGTGGTAGTTTTGTAGGAGGTTTATCAGAAATCATTACAGAATAGGCAACAGAGTCAGCAAGCTTGTGTATGAAGATTTATGTTATCTTGATATATATGGAATAACAATCTTTAAATTAATAATTTATAAAGGAAATATCTTGATCTTGCAACAGCTCATGTATATAAAGTTTGAACTTTGAAGAGGTAGTTGATGTGAACTCAACATGACGAATATGACCTCTATTTTACCAAGCAGGTCTCTGCTGGTGCTTGTCAAGGTAGACAGAAACACTCACCAGAACTTAGGGATTAATTCAAGATAGTTTTTTAGGCAAGTTAAATATTGATCATTTAATTAATCTTCCTTTTTTTTTATTTTGTAGCTAAAGATATAGGGAAATAGGCTCTAATTAAGGAGCAGGGGAATCACTCCTTTCAGAAATTGTTTGGGTGGATCATTATGGTTTTTTTTTTCCTCCTTCTTTTTCATTATATATATGTATGAATGAATATATGTTGCTGACTATTATTCGTAGTATACATTGATGTTAAAAACTATACAGTTTTCTATAATACCATGTCAATTCAATTGCTCCTTTTAATGGCTCTGATTCCTTAATATGTTAGGTCAAATTTATATCATAAATTCACACGAGTTAACTTTTCTTTTTTGTAGAATTGAACTAAAATAATTGTTAGTTCATAAGAAAGATTAAGAATGAAATTAGTCATGTATATTTGTTTTAAGTTCAATAGACAACAGTAATATTGCAAGCAATGCGTAACTGAGATTGAAATTTCGAGGATTATATTAAACAATTTCTTTCGATTACCGTCAACAATGGCTAGTCTTGAATTTGAATTCGCTCTATTGAGTTGAACTAAGACTTTAATATAATTTCTAAAACATAGATATGAAATCGACTTAAAATTTTTTGATGAATATATCAAACATTAATTTTTTTAATTGATTTTAAAAAAAATTTAAACTAATTCAATTTACTTTTTTATATTAGTCCTCCTGTTCTGAAAAATGAAGACTTGATAATCTAAAATTATAACGAAATGTAACTGATAAAACAAATCAATTAAAATTCAACCTGGAGTTATATGTATCAATTCTCACATAGCATGACATTTTTGGATGGGATATGTATGTGTTTTGAGTCTTGACTCATAAGGGACAAGATCTACTAGCTAGAATAGAAACCAATCATGTATAATTCTAGCTATTTGCAAGCTAGCAAGTGGATAACACTAGAAAAAAAGTAAAATAAAATAAAACCGTTTAACTTGTTGTAGATGATTCATGAATGAGTTGAATTGAGAAATTTGGTTAGAATATAATATGTATATAAAGATAGAGATAATAACGTGGAGAGGAGAAAAAGTAGCGCGTGGCACTTTCCTTATCTGTGCGGCACTGGCAGCTATATCAAAATATTATTATCCTTTTTTGGAAATTCGGTGAGTCAGAATGAGGTACCGAATGGATCAAGGGTCTTAATTAGTCGAACATTTTTTTACATACTTTTTAGTGCGTTTATAAACACACCACCCAACCTAGCTAACAATAAAACTCCTAACACATATTTGGAGAAGTGTGAGTTATTATACCATAATTCTTTTTTGTAAGGTTCTCTCAACTCACAGGAAGAAGAGGAAGAAAGTAGAGTGCAGCCAAGGATGACTTGCCGGTGGAATACATGTCCATATATAAATATATAGGATATAGTTTTTTTATTATCTATTCGGCAAGTTGTTTTTGGCTACATTTTGTTTTCTCCTTCTCTTGTGGTGCTCGAGGACTCATCCATCTTGAGTTTGTATTCTCTCATTCAGTTATCATGGTCAGTCAAATAAATAATCTCCATTATTCCTTCTAGCATAGTTTTTATCATTGACTCCTTCGGAACAATATATAACAAAATTTTTGTTATTTTTCATTCTGTGAGGAATATACGGGTTTGTGTTGTAGTGATTTGAGTAATTTTAGTTTTACTTGTATTTCTTGAACCTTTTTATAAATGGAAAGATTACTTGAACACGAAAAAAAAAAAGAGCTGAATTTAATTAAGCTGTGCGTTAAAGCAAAGCTGCTAGAAAATCATTAAAATAATATTCTATACACTATAGAGACTAATCTCTTGATATTTAAGACACTTTTTATATATCGATAAGAGAACGAATTTTTTATCAAATAACTGGTTACAGGACGTATTATATATGTGTAAAAATTAAATTGATTGATTAGTATATATATATATATATATATATATATATCATTCATTTTATAATTATTTATCCTTAGCAATTATACAAGAACTATATTTTAAGTATTAAATATAATTTCTTTCATAAGTGTTTACTAAGTAATTAAGGTCTTTCTTTTCTTATTTTGAATTGAGAGTGAAAATATTTTAATAATATATTTAACTTATATATATTATTATAGACAATTTAGAGGAAGCATCAAAATGTACATATATTTCTTTGTATGGGTATTCAGTATAAGTTCTAATTTATTTAATTTATATCTATTGCGTCAATTACATCGTTATAAATATTTAATTTTTAAAATTATTTTAAAAGTTTTGTCTAATAAATATTTTAATAACATAATTTTTTTTACAAATAAAAATTAAGTTATTTTTATATAATATTTGTGGATTTAAGTTGAAAGACTATATCATATATATCAAAATTATAAGATTTGATCTTTAACGTACATTAAATGATATTAAAGATATGATTAATAGTAAAAAGAAATTATCTTAGATGTTGCATGTCAAATCTACTAAAATTCTTATATAGGTATAGATGTAAATTCATTTCAAAATGAGTGAAATATATAGGTAAAGATGTAAATTCCGTTTAATCTCGTGACAAGGAGATATATTTATTCTATTCTATTCTAATTTTTTGTTTGACACATCAATTTGATATAATTTTAATCTTTTGTTTGATGTATCAATTGATATGTTTCATTAATTAAATTTTTTAAATATAAGCATTATTTTCTAATCTTAGGTAGGCTAAAATAATTATTTTTTAAGCTGAAGTTAATAAATATTTTTTTTTTCATTGGACATTTCTTCCTCCTTCTCCAGCTTGTCGTGTTCCTCTCCCCCTCCCTCTCCATCGCGCTCTCTTCTCCACCGTCGCTCTCCTCTCTTTACCGCCACCATCGTGCTTCTCTCTGTTGTTGCGCTCTCCTAAGGTATCATTATTTCATGTTTTTCATTTTTTATATTTGCCCTAATTTTCTTTGATTTTGTTATTGTGTTGATGAAATAATTTTTTG
Source organism: Cicer yamashitae (assembly GCA_037974755.1). Classification (NCBI taxonomy): domain Eukaryota; kingdom Viridiplantae; phylum Streptophyta; class Magnoliopsida; order Fabales; family Fabaceae; genus Cicer; species Cicer yamashitae. The sequence continues at coordinate 2,554,597 of JBBPBQ010000002.1, forward strand.
ATTTCCTTTGATTTTATGATTGCTTTCTGTTGATGTTGGGTTGGTTTTATGATTGTCGACGTTAGATTGATTTTCTCTGAATTTATTATGCCTTTGGATTTATTATTTATCTGATTTTATGATTGTTTTATGTTGTTGATGTTAAGTTGATTTTATGATTGTTGATGTTGGGTTGATTTCTTCTTTTCATATTTTTCATGATGTTTTTTGGTTGTTTTCTGATTGTGTTTACATTGAAATGTTAAAAAAATAAACTTTGATCCAAATGACTTTTTATTGTTTTCTTTATTCATATTTTCCATTTTTTTTTATCATCTTTTGATGCTTGAGTTTTATGTTAATTGTTTTTTATATAGTTACTAATAATAAATTTTGATTGATGTTTCAAAAAAAAATGACAGACAATAATAATTATTTTTCTCTGCAATCTATGTTATGTGTTATGATGTATTGATATTCTATTTTTGTGTTGATGGATATCATTTTTAAGAGGAATGACTTACATATTCCCACGGGTTAGAATAATCATAATAGCATAAAAAATTTAATAATAACAAAATAGTGATAATTATTTTGACAACTCTATTTTACTATAGTTTACTATTATCTCGTGGAAGTTGGGTATACAAACAGTGAATGATTTCTTGCTCCATATAGAGGGTGTCTGTATCATCGGAGTGAATGGAGACATGAGTATAAATCGTCGAATAAACAAGAGCTCTTTAATATGAGTCATTATATGACAAGAAATGTGTTAAAAAGAACTTTTGGATTGCTAAAAATGCAATGGAGGGCCGGTCTTTCTATCAGATCAAGATTCAAATTCGCATTATAAATGCTTGTTGTATCTTACACAATTTTATTCAAAGAGAAATGCCTACCGACCTAATGGAAGAACGATTAGACATAGATATTGAAGCGCAAAAAACAAAACGAACATATTGCACATATCGTTCCCTCTGCTGATAATGCTAAGGAGATAGATAAAGAAGAGGCAGAACAAATTAATGATGAAAAGTTTGAAGTAGAAATTACTCAATTACCATATCTTTGTTAATCACAATCTAGGAGAAAGAATGACCAAGTAGAAATTCAATCAAAGAGAAGAAATAGAGGAGCACATATTATTGCTAATGGTATTTCTGAGTTAGGAAAAAAATTGAGAATTGACTTGAAAATATTTCAGAACGATTGGGTGAAGCTGTAAATCGTCTAGGTGTTGGTAAAGATGTGTTTGATGATTCAAGAAACATTATGAACGAGTTGAAGAAAATGCAGCTAACAGAACAAGAGCGTTTTGCTGCAGCAGACACAATATTATATATGCCACATTGTTTGACATATTTTGATGTTGTGATGATGTTGATTGTCTTGCATTTGTTAAGTACATTTTACTTTTGTTGGTTTATTTTGTATGGTTTGATACGTAAGATAACATATTGTTGTTTATGATACTTTATTAGCACTACGTAGTCGATAGTTTAATTTGATACAGTGTTAGCAATTTTAATTATATATTTTTTAGTAGCGTAAATAACTTTTTCAAATATATAAAATTATTTCAAAAATTATTTATATTTTTTTAATATTTTTTGTTTATTTATAAAAAAAATATATGAATACTATTTTGAAAGAAAAAAATTAAATAAATTACAAAGATAAATTTGTCATTTTATTATAATTATATGTTGTTTATAAACACTAAATATGATAAATTAATTTTATTAAATTTGTTATTAGGTGCACATCAAATACATACATCATATCATATTATGTGTATCCTACTCTTTATTCTATTTTGTCTCTATTATATCTTATTAAGTGTGTCAAATAGAGGGTAAATTTAAATATTTATCCTCTCATCTAATAAATAAGTATATTTAACAAAAAAACACCGAAGAAAGAAAAGGAAATCACACCGCCATAAGATATATGCATGCATAGCATAATTCTAGAGTTGTGGTGCATGGGTTGTAAGATATTAGAGATTGAGAAACAATACATAAAATATTAGGACTTTGATTAGAGTCAATTATTCGATTGACGGGTCTTGTCTGTATGAATCGACATGCTTTTGAAATAAATTAAGGAATTGGATTCGTGAAAAATCGATGGTCGATCAATTTTAGTTTGCAAGGTCAATGACGATCTAATGTCAATTTCGAATTTATTTGTATTATCAACAAATTACGATAAAATATATTTCTTGGCGGACAGTGCAACAGTGGATGGTCACTGATTAATTTTTTAATAAAAATATAAAACATCAATTCAAATTGATATAAATTGTAAAAAATAATGATATAACCTAAATTGCGTTCAAATAAAAGTTTCAAGAGAAAGAGTGCTGTATTTACCCTTAAAAATTTGAATTTAAAATTTGAAAATGAAATTGTATTAGACACTTTTTTTTAGAATTTGAGTCGGATATATTTTAATTCTTCAAAATTTGTTTGTTTCTCAATAATACTTTTCTTTTGATAAAATATATTAATATATATTAAAATTTTAATTTAAAATGAAATTGTATTAGACACTTTTCTTAGAATTTGAATCGGACACATTTTAATTCTTCAAAATTTGCTTGTTTCTCAATATTATTTTTCTTTTGATAAATTATACTAATATATATTAATTTGTGCATAGAGAATGTGGATGAGATGTTAACTTAGTGTTAAAATTTAACTTTGTAATTTTAAAGAAAATAAATTCATATCTTTTCAAAAAAAATCTATTAAACATTTTTCTCTATATTTGACATGGATCCTCTCCTTTATTTTTAAATTACTTTTTTTGTCCGCTCTACTGCTCTTCGTTACTTTCTTTTATATCATTTACTTCTCTATTCTTTTTGTATTTTGGGTAGAAAAAATCTACACGTCTCTCTATCATATATCTCTCTCTCTCGTAACTTTACACTCTTATTTATTTTTCTTATATTTTTAATCATATCTCTCCACTTACAATTATATTAATTTCTCTAATAGAGAAATTGTAGGGAAGAATATGATCAATTTTCAAAAAAGTAAAAATTTAGTGAGTTAAAATATGTTACAATTATTGTATGGTGCAACAAATGTTTAAATTCAAACATCCGTTACATTTAGATTTTGTAACTATCTTAACGGTGCAATTGCGATAACGGATCAATATATGAAAAATTATGCTTTATTCTTTATTTCCAATAAAAAATTCCAATCAAATTATCTTTGCTTCTAATATAAGGCATTGAAGATTTGGTGTGAAACATAGACAATATTATGTTAGGCAGCCCAATTGTCAGTCAATTCCAAGAAAGTACCTAAAAATTTGTGTTTCTATTTTCCATTGACCACTAAGTCTTCCCAAAAAAGCCATATAAGAAAAATATTGATGACAAAATCAAAGCTGAAACAAAGAAAAAAACAAAAAGTTAGGACATTAGACCAACCTGACCATGACCATATAAAAAACATCCAACATAGAAATTCAATGCATATACAGGAAACTTCCTTTGTCGTTGTCAAGAAATAACCTTAATTTTATATTATTATGATAGATAGTATCTTCTTCCCCACCACTTGCCATGCATCTTCCACCTTCCTTCCCCTTTCATTTTATAGCTTCTCAATTATAAAACCAACACTCATCCACCCTTTTAAACCATAACAAGTTTTCTCATTTTCATATGCTTAACAATCTGAATTATTCTCAATCCTGCAGCCATGGTTCTTTCTGAAATGGACTATTTTTTTCCAGATGAGACATCACATAGTAATATCAATTCTCCCTTGTTTGGTTTCATAGAACTTTTCCTTTACTTTACTACATTTTTCAACAAAATCAATAAGTTCTTCTCAAGTTTCAAGTTTTTTCTTCTTTGTCAACTTCATTCTAGTAGCTCAGAGGTAAGAGTAGAGAAAAAGATATTAGAATCTAATAAGTTTAACCACCAAGAGAATAATGAGTTAAATGTTGGAAGAGAAAGTGGTGAGGTTATTGAGAGGGATGAAGTGAAAATGGTGATGGAAAAAATGGGATTTTTTTGCAGCTCAGAAAGTGAGGAACTTGATGAAAAGTATGGTTCCGATGATCTTTCCGAACTGTTTGAGGAGAAGGAGCCTAGCTTGGAAGAAGTGAAGATGGCTTTTGATGTTTTTGATGAGAACAAAGATGGTTTTATTGATGCAAAGGAGTTGCAAAGACTTCTTGTTATTTTGGGATTGAAAGAAGCATTAGAAATTGAGAACTGTCAAAAGATGATCAATAATTTTGATCAAAATCAAGATGGAAGAATTGATTTCATTGAATTTGTAAATATTATGGGAAACCTCTTGTGTTGATTTGTTTGTTCCTTTGTTTAAGGATATTCATATATAACATAATAGAAGTTTATTTGATATATTTTTCTTTTCTTCTTCATAATGTTAATCAAATATTAGAATCTAGCAACAAACATTTTGAAAAAATAATTCAAAGCATCAATCTGTTATTGACGCCAAAGTTTCTTCAAAATTGCGGAAAAAAATACCCAAATTAGTTATTGAACTCTAAGATTATATCAATCTAAACCTTCACATTATCAATATTTTAAAATGATCCATGAAATTGCATAATTTCATTAAGAACTTAAGTTGGTAATAACAAGGATGAATTTGAAACTAAGTGAATAATATTATAGATGAATTTAATAACAAATCCAAATATAAAGACTAACTTGATTAACATTGTACCATTTGATATATCAATTTAGAATATCGATAACGTGAGTGACTTCTACCTTGAATTTCAATGACTACTTTGGTATTTACTATATTCAAACTTAGATAATATTGTTTTGTTTTGCTGGGAGCATACTAGACCAAATCCTAAACATTCCACTGCTTGATAATCAGCTATATATGTAGGACTATAAGTCATAGTGTATGGCATATATTATATGATGTGATAGAAGAAATTACATTTATATAATATAATGATCTTTAAGAAAGCTCTGCCTTACTACATTTTCTGATTCAAATCTACTCTCTCTACCTTCAAGCTGCAAACACACTCACATTACATATCTATATTGAGCATCATATTTAAATATTGTGGCCAATTTATAGACATAGAAGATGCACTCTGAATGGTTGGAACCCTTATATATCCATGTGGCTATGTAATTTTTTCCCATGCTGCTGCTCCTAATCCAAAATCCTTCTTCATCTTTGGAATCAAATCAAACAATATATAGTTGACTTATATCACAGTCGATATATATGCATGCATGTCTTCCTAAACATTAATGATCATTCATTAATTCATGTACTGTTGTTATGGGAATAGAATAATAAAACAAACAGTAATTAGTTAATGGTTTTCCTACCCTACCCCGACTCTTCTGATCATATGGCAATGTCTTCAATCCGAATTTGTTCTCATTACATTATATTTTGACTTTATTGCTTTTCTGATTGTGTGGTACTTTGCATGTTCCTAGATCATCTTTGAACGTGTCATACTACACTGGATAAGTTTAAGCTATATTAATATTAATACAGATATTAATTATAATCAACAATAACATCAGCAGGATCTAAACTTGATCATATTATAAATATATATATGCCTAATGAATTAATTAACCAAATGGTGTTCCTCGTTATCGATCCAAACACTTCAAAACCACTAACATTTTTTATAAACTATAGTTTAATCACTTGCATGTAACCATCAATTTCACAAGTTTGAGTCTGCACGATATATATTATAACACGTATTAATTGCTTTTCATCATTAATCGCTTTCCCTTCAACTTTTCTAAATTCTGTGACTGGCAGGAGGAATTTTATGATTAATTTCAGTCTGCAAACAGAATCAAATAAAATGTGGAGTCAACTGCATGCACATGTTAAAGTGGCAAAAATTAAGATACACTCAATCAACTAATAATCTTGTGAGTCAACTTTTGGTTGTTCCAAGCTAATGGCCTAAAGTGAAAATTGATTCTGAAAGAAAGATTGTTTTGGATAAGAAACAGCATGGCAATCTAGGGCCATGTCTAGCCTTAAAGAATTTGGGAATCAACTTTATGATTAGTTGTATCAATTGTGATATGAGATGTAGGATTCATTTATACATTCTACCCTTAGGCCTATAAATAATGATGAGGTGCATGTGCAATGTGCATGCAGTGAAGTGAAATATGAGAGTGGATTAATCTCAATAATGTTTTCTGATTCAATTAAAAGGGCCTTGTATGAAAGTGTAGAGAGTAGATTTGAGTCAGGGATGACTTGCCTGCGGCATATATACATATCTGTAAGGGTATTATTGTTTTGCTGGCAGTTGTCCTTGGTTCATGTTTGCTCTTTATTCTCTCATATCAGACTCCAAAATGGCTTCTTCATTGCACCCTTTCATTTCTAAGATTTAATTGAATTGAATGTGGTATATGAATCACACTTGTGATCTTCTACTTATGTCACTAGACCTTTGCATGTTTATGAAGTTATTTGCTCAGTCTTTAAATTTATAATATTATTATCCTATTAATTTGGCAGGACCTTGCTTGTTTATCAAACAAGCCAAAAAAAATAACATAATTCTTGTTAACATAGTTGTAAATTTGTGATTTTTGTGGAGTATGTTCAAATTTATTAATTATTACTACTAATTCATTATTTACCATTCTCATAAAAAAAAAAAAAAAAAACCATTATTTACCATTTTTTTAAAAAAAATTAATGAACGAGAAAAACTTTCCACTGTGGAAGTAATATGAAGGATGCTCAGCTTGCCTTGCTCTGCCTCAATAGTGTCTTCAAACGTTATTCTCTTTCTATTTTCTTGACCGGCTAAGCAACAAATAGTCCAAAATTAAAACAATCTATCTGTTGAATTTTCTTGGAGTTATTTTATTTAAAATTGTAGTAAAATGTTTCTTAGTAAATAATGTTTTTTTTTTCTTTTTCATAAACAATCAGAAACCATACTTTCAACTAAATATATCTCGATAAACATCTTACGGTGCATTTCAAATTCATAGTTTAAAAATGAATGAACACTTACAGGCTTACGCCAAGGGAGGATAGAAAACACTGACAAAAGGTCAACAACATATATAGCATCATCATAGAGTTAAGCAATGAGCTTGTGAATAGACAGACAAAAAGGAATTGTACTTTTTCAACTTAACACTTGGAAAGTTACAAAGATCAACAAGAATTAGATGAGCTGATATGATTCCCCCAAAATTTACCATGTTAAATATAAAACTTATATAACAAAAAATGGAAGGGAAAAATATAATTTGTCATCCAACAATCCCCGAGGAATAGACACTAAATCGTTAGCCTCCTGTCAGTGTCCGGCCACAACCCTAACGGCAATGTCAGTTTACCTTGAACCCAACATCAGCGGCCGACAGGCGATCAAGCCTCAATAATGCTGCAATTTACAACTCTCATGTCACATGAGAAACCAATATGAGGGCCAAAAGCAACAACGTATCTGACCAAAGAATCGATCAAACTAGCTGAGAGGATTCAAGTTCAAGGTGTTGAATAATTGGAAAATAGATGCAACAATTTATCCAGTGTTTCAGGAGTAAACTTCCTAGCAAATAGGTAACATGGCTTCTGAATCCCATTCCACAAGCAAGGCCAACTTTGCACTTCTTTCTGTAGAAACAATAGATAATTCATCAAGCTGGTTCATTTGTTCATTCTCTACAAATCAGATAAGTAAAGATCTCATATAGCTTACCTTCTCATCACTGGTGACGTGTACACTAACATCTACGGACTGCAAACATAACATATTAACAATCACAGTGAATATCCGTGAAACATAACTTGAAGACAAAATGAAAAGGCAACGTTGGGTTGACAGATACTTGCACAGTTGCACTACAGATGACTTAACTACAAAAATAATAGTTAGAATAACATTACTAAGGAAAGGGGATTCTCCAACTTGATGTCTCTTTTAATTCTCCTTAAAGTTTGATTGTGTTTTATTATGAAAAAGGAAAGAATTGTCATCACAAAGTCCCACTACTAAGCGTCTCACCTACTTTTAAATAATTTTCTTATATGTGAAGTCATTTCCATTCAAAATTTTTAGATTTGAAAATATAAAACCGTCATCCAAAAAGCAAAATTGCATTTTTCCTTTGAACCAGCATTGCAAGCACTTTTGCTAATGCCTAAGAATGCACATGGATTCCGAACACTGTATAACTCTACTCAAGCGGTAACAGTCCCAGACTTGTGTTTGAATTGAGGGAAAGGGATGAAATGAAATAAAAAAAGACATTCATTTCCTAGCTGCTAGCCAAAACATATGAATATGGGTTATTATAGAAGTTGGTGTTAGCAGAACTATACTGTGATATTCTTCAAAAGCTCATAAGTAACATCCTGAGCCCTATATGATTTTGGGTGCCATTTTCTCTCAGACCAGTCAACATGGGTTACAGACCAGTTTGCAATTCCACCAGGATCAACAATCTAAAACCAAATGCATAAGTTTGATTAGCTGAAGATTGAAAAATATTAATACAAAATAAAAGAACTATACTACAATTGAAATTCTCACCTGAAAGAAGGTAGGCAAGTAATGCTCATCAGCAATGCAATTCCGCCCCTCCAAACCAGGCTGTGATATTAAGAATTGCACATTAACATCAAATTCAAATTTCATAGCTCCATGGACCTATAACTAATTATAGATAATTTGCAAATCAAATTTATGCTGCCTAAGACAATAAGGTGTTACTTTTCTAGCTTGGAAGGAAGTTCATATGAGAGAATAAAAAATTCTGAATTATCACGAGGAAACTAAATGGTCTAATCACCTTAACCATCTAAGTAACTACACTGGCACATAAGATGACTAGATATAAGTTCATTTGCACATCAGTTCTATATCGCCTAGGACAATACGGTGTTTCTTTTGTAGTTTAGGGCATAGTACATATACGGGATTTGAAGTCCCAAATCATTAACAGTGCTTCCAAAACTACAAAAGAAACACCTTATTGTCCTAGGCAACATCGAACTGATGGGGATCTAAAATTTTGAATAGTTGCAAGAAAAGCATATGATCACTTTAAGAACGTAAGCAAAACTGGCACACAAGATGAGACCAATGATATCTGAGGTACCGATACTCTTGGCATTCCATTTTGTTATTCTTTTAGAATTTTTTGTGGCACTTTGTACCTTTTCCTGTATGTGTTTACATACCTGTAGTCATGCATCTATACTGCTAGTATTGTTTTTGTTTCTAAGGGTAAGAAACCCATAGAGCAACAAAGCCAACACTTCTCACTAACATTGCATAAATTTTACAAAGCATGCACATTTTGGGAAAAAACAATTGAAAACAAATTTGTTTAAATTTAAGTAACAGAATGCAACATCATTATATGCTAGAGGAAGATAATCAGAAGCCCAGCATATAGAACCACATAAAATGAAATGCTAAACTTGTTTAGCTTGATGACTAGGAAAATTTAAAGCGGAAACAAATATGGTTAAAAAACCCTTATGAGATTAAACAAAACTTCTGTAAGTTTTAACGACGACAACATGTAAAAATAACCTCACCTGGCAGTAAGACCGAAATTTTGAGTAATACAGGTAATCAGCCATAACTATAACAGCGTGCTGCCGCTTCATAGAAAACCACTGCAGAAGAAAATGAACAATGAAGCTGAAACAAATCTACTGAATGGGTTACATGCACACACATATATCGAACAAGACACACAATGAAATAGATGGGTGGTGATACTGATTGGGCAAACAAGAGACTGTAAAGATTTTCACGCAAGTATAATTTTTTGTTATTTAAAATTTATTTATCACATTCTTATGACAAAAGACTCAATTACTGCCATTTCATCCAGCTACCAACAATGGGATCCTGGAGGAGATTTTTTATTTTTAAATTTTAACCATTGAACAAGAAGAATTTAGTATATGTCAAGTGTCAACCTTGAGGACAAGGTTGTTTTGAAGAGGGGTGTATTATTAGGATATAGAAATAGGGATAATTAGGAGTTTGTAAGTAGTTGTGTTCCTAGGTTGTTAATCATTGTATAGGTGTAACTGTGTTGGTGTTTCTGTTAGTAGTTAGTTACCCTAGACCTAATCCCTATCCTAATGTATTGAAAGTCTTTAAATAGAGGCTTTCACCCCTTTAGAAATGATCTTTTGACAATTTTAGAAATTGAGTGGTGTAAACCATTGTAGGAGCGTATCCACTCTTGTATATCGTTTTCTTTGGAGAGATTCTCTCCTATTATTTCTTATCTTTTTTTTATATTACTGTTCTACCTCTAAATCCTTGGAATCCAATTCTTAGGTTCCTAACACAATGACAGTGAGTATTCTAACTAGCAACTTCTCTCATAAGTTGAAATAAATTTATACACCTCAGCTTTTCTAGTAGCTACTTAATCAAGCTTCTCCATGAACACTTAGTAATATTTAATTTAATTGAGAAGCTCTCAAAAGCTAGAGGGAAATTCAAACTGGGCATGAACACTTTGTTCAAATTTTGCATTCTTTGAATAATAAATAAAGTTTCTATTTAAAATACTGAATTCTATCTCCAACATGGCTTCAGCAAGAATATACCTGTGCACCCTTTCTAAAGTCCTTCACCTCAACTTCAGGTAACATGTGATCTGAGTACCTCCCATTCCCATGAGGACCAGGATCCTTAAAGCTAATAAGAAAAAGTAAAAGTTTTCATTAGCAAAGGACATCAGATTAATAGCAAAAAGAAGAGAGACTATCAACTCAATAAGAACCACCATTATGAAATACTGCTTGACATACCAGTCTACGTAGCTGATATTCGTATGCATCAGAAAATTGTAAATATAGTCAAAATGATACAGAGGTACACAACTACAAAAACCCATATAAACAAATCAGAAATTAATTAAACTAATGAATCTAGTTAATCAGAATGAACAGAATAAAAGCAATCTCATAACCCACTTACCTATCAGAAAGTAAAACAAAGTGCTGGTTATCAGGATCTTGTAGGGCATTTGCCAACAGCCGTCTCTCTGCATCAACCATAGAAATTTTACCCCACACCACCTGCAAACAACGTGACTTCTGGTTACAAGAACCCCCACTATAAAACCACAGGTAACTGGAAGACAGATAATTACACTTACTATCAGTATTACAATCATCAGACCTAAAACAGTTGAACTTCCAAATACTTTCAGTTTGCACCAAAAAAATCAGCAATGAGTTCAAGAAATACCAATTAACCACACGAGGATACAAAATTGCTCAGGCAAGCCAAATAAAGTAAATTCAGAGTTCAAACCCAGGCTGGACCAGCTAAGGTTATGCTTATTTCAATGAATAAAACATATATGCTACAATCTCAAATTTAACAAGAGTGTTATACTTTTGTTTTAAATTGCCACTGCAAAACAATGGCATCTCAGAGGGCCTTGGCTATGTGGCTACTCGTTCTCCTTTCTGCTTTTGATAATATGAAATGTCTATGATGTTGAGGTATTAAAACATTATACTTCAAAGCCCATGCATTATTATGTTGTTAAAGTACAAGATAATTCCTCAAGTCAAAAATAATATTCTATTTTCAATAAAAACTCAAAATTCATGAATCCAATAAAAAGAAAAATGACACATATATTTAAAATATCCATAAGAGAACCCAAACTCAAACATATGAGACAATACAATGCATAAATAATAGTAAACTGAACAGAAACAAGACAATGTGTACCTGGTCACTGCGTATATCGCGATTGACAAAATAACGGCTCACATGAACTGGTTTAGTCTTCGATGCATGCACATAAACAGAGAACTTCCCTTCATGACCCTGCCAAAAAGGAGAACATCTTCCAGGTAAATGGACACTACAAGATGAATAGAATTCAGAAGCATGGACAACCAAGCACCATCCGATGAAATTACAAACAAAAAAAAGTTAAGGATAATCATTCATTACACTACATTTACGAAGAATTTATTATAAAAACACACTTCACATTTTGTGTTGTATTTATATTTATGTCCCAGTATATTTTAAAGGTCAAATACTAAGCATAACAAATGTTGAGGGAATCTCCCATGGCTCTGACTGGACATCATTGTCACAATTATTTCCAAGAACATTCGTCTGGGAAATAGGAACATGAGCCATGTTGACAAATGCTGTATTTAAATCATTCATCAGTTTCCTTTGCACATCATAACCCAAAATAAGAGAGACCGCTGGCAATTTTCATGTTAAGCACCAGTTCTGGCATAATACTTCATTTATGTAGTACTAAGAACCATCTAAGACAAATAAAAGAATTTGAGTTCCTGGAGTCATTTGAGCACACCACAAGCCATTTCACTTACGGATAAAAGAAATGCAGAACACCAATTAAACTAATAAACTGACTGGTATTCTTCTATGTGATTAAACATAAATATATTTCAAAGGGAACATCAACTGTCTTCCAAACCGATAATTGAGAAACAATAGCTTGAATGTGCTAAAACAGACAGGTAAAGAAGCCAACTCTTACTTGGAAAAAGTTGTCCCACAATTTTTCTAATGGCAGAGAACCAGGAGACAAAAACATGAAGGCAATCTTTGATTTTTTCGAAATAACTGGTAGTGAGTTCAAAATATCCTTAATCACAACACGCGATGCAATCTCCTCATCAGTGTATTCTCTTGCAGGAACAGGTGGAAGCCAATCAGAAAAACGCTTGCACCCTCTAGAAGAGAAGATATAACAGGCTGAACTACTTTGTGGCGGGTACATATAAGCACATATTAGAAAAACGCATACAAATAACACCAAGACAATAATCCACGTTGGCTTTTTCATATGAGGACGGTGGCGAGACCCAGGCAATAACTGCATATCACCCATGCCTAAACGCCAACCTTTATCTGACTTCATCTTCTAAGTAAATAAGGCATCACAGTTTTCACCACCAAAAACTCTTCTTTTCCTCCACACACACAAAAATCAAGGGCAGAAGATAGTCTACTCCCTAAAATGAACCCTAAATAGATTGATGCAGACAAATCTGAAACAAAAACACATAAAGAAAGGTGCATTAGGCAGCAAATAAGTCACATTTTTCAAACTACTCAATCTTACACTAAAATTCAGTCCTAGCAAATACTTAACCATAAACACCCTTAAAAAGCAATATTCAGGAACAGAAAAATACAAAAACCTAATCAATAAAGGATTAAAAATAAAAATAGAAAGTATATAGTTCAAAATTGAAATAGGCATCATAATACACAACCACCCCAACCACCAAAAATCAAAGAGCACCGCAAATCCCTGGTTATAGTATAGTAGTATACTCTACAATTTGAATTTGAAATAGTATGCAATCAGAGAAAGTACAAAAACTGAAAATGAAAGAAAGAACTTGCAAATATACTAATTTACAATTTCAAATAAAAGAAGCCAATTAGAAAAGAAAAAAGAAGATTATTTATGAGAGAGATGTAGTGTATACTAACCTGGAATGCGGGGTTGAGGAAGATGAAAAGAAAAGAGTGATTGATTGATGAACGTAAATGATGAAATGAATAATATCAAATCTTGATAATGATTGGAAAAGAAAGATCAAGAGTTTGTGAGATGAGGGAATAATAATTAATAATTAATAATTAATAATAAAAAATAAAAATAAAAAAGATTTGAAAAAGAATAGTATGCGTTTTTGATTTGTGGGAAGGACTGTAAATGGAAAGCACGTCCTTCTTTGCTTCCTGTTAATGTTTGGGTCACTCAAATTATGAATACCAAGCAGCGATTGGTGATTGGTGGTGGTGGCTACTTCTTCCTTTTGATTTTTCTTTTCCTTAATTGTATCTAGTTTTTGCACCAATTATTTCACCAATGTAAATCAAACTTATTAATTGTCACAAATAAATGATATTAACATTTTTCAAAATATTAAAAAAGTTTAGTTAAGTCCAAGTAACATTTTTTATTACATAAAAGATTTTAATAAAAGAGTGAGTAGAAAATGAGGACTATGGTGGCCCAAAAATACTACTAAAAGATAAAAGTTTACATTGATTATAAGCCCTAAAAACAAAAAAATTAATAATTCATAAACAAAAACAGATTTTAAGAACAAAAAATATGGTCTAGATTTATTGACAATTTTTTAATTTTGTTTATTAGAGACACAATTTTTAAAATTAGAATATAAACTTAAAATTGTTTGAGATGACGTTATTGAATATAAAACACATGTATTAAATTTTAAACATGTCAATTTTAATCTCAAATAATATAAAAGTCATGTATAAAATGATTTATGATTTGTTGATATTTTAAAAAATATTTACACTTATATTATAAAAATTATTATATTTATCAAGAAACTAAAAAAAAATAGAATCTTTAAGTCAAATATTTCTTTTTGAATATTATATGTTATTTACTTATGCAAATCAAACAAAATAGTTACTTCATTTATTCTATAACTCTCTTTTCTTTAAGTGTCTCTTATCTAACTCTATTGAACCAATCACACTTTTCATGAATTTAAGAACATTTAATTTTTAAGCAATTTTAAATTTGATTTTTGTTATTGGAGATTATTTTTTGTTTTGACGACATAGTAGCATATTTGTAGAATATATTATCTAAATTTGGATTAGAATCTCGTTGTTGTTGTTATTATTATTTAAAAAAAAAAATTGTTAGATTTTATAAGGGTATAAATCAAAAAAAAAAATATAAGAACTAAAATCAAAACGTAACATATTTGTAAGGACAAAAAAATGTTTAAACCAATAATATATTTAAAATTGATCCTTATTACAAAATTAACCCAACTACATATTAAATAGAAGTTTTAAGCAAAATAAAATTTATAAAATCAAATAGTTAATGCCTCCACAATGAGCTCTTTAACAACTTGAAAGATTTCGATCCATTTGAAGGTTGGTTCTTGATAGTTGGACTTGAGTGCAACAATTTATTTGTTCAAGGCTTCTTTTGCTTTCTTTGTTTTGGACCTTGTCATTGAGCCCTCTACTGTATACATCCATCTCACTAAACCCAAACAGGCAAGAAAGAGAAAAGTTTTCCCAAATTTCAATAATTAAGACAATGAAACATATTTTTCTAATTAAATTAATTGTGGTTATTTCAGAGACATGGCTGAAAAGTGTCTTATCCAATCCAATCAAACTTGTTTTACAAAAAAGTCTTCCAAAAAGGCAAGTGGACTAGTGGAGTGCCTACCTCATTATTAGAGAGACCATCATGGACATGGAGTATATATAAAGTTTAAAGCAAGCTTTCCAATTTTAGTTGAATTGAACTGCATTATTACTAGTGGCATACTGTATTTCTAAGCAGAACCATTTACAAGTTATCAATTGATTTCATTCTTTGAGAAAATTCAAATTCAAATTAGTATCATTTGTCAACTCACAGGGGAGCCCAAACACAAAAAAATTGATTTAATTTCATAATAAAGGCTTTTAAAACCATATATAATTTATCCATTTAACTATGAAATTAGTATCATTTGTCAACTGTTTTAATTTCCAAAAGTTGCCTTTTAAAACTCAAGTTGTCCATTTGTTTATCAAATTGTGAAACCCCACTTGTGTCTATGCATGTGCACAATCACACACACATACACATACATGAATATATATAATAATACCTATACTAGACATGTATATTATTATTCACTACTTAGATTTCTTTTAACATCTACACCAATTGAGTCATAGAGAAAATGGGGGCATGTTATTCTTGCAACACATCCTCTAAACTCAAAAACAATATCACAGTAATTCACTTCAATGGTTTTGTTGAGTATTATGATCAACCAACTTCAGCAAGCCAAGTTATTGGAAATCCACCAAAACACTTTCTTTGTACCTCAATTCAACTTCTTTCATCATTCTACAAACCATTGAAAGGAGCTAGTCAACTCCAACCTGGTCACCTATATTTCCTTCTACCATTCTCAATACTACAAGCTTCTGATTTTTCTCCTGTTGATATGGCTTGTCTAGCAAAGAAGCTCACTGCAAAAGCCAAAATCAAGCCATGTGATAATAAAAAATCTTCAACAGTTATTCCTTTACTTAGCCAAACAAATTGGAGTACTTCTCCTACAAGGAGTCCTTGTAGAATGCAGCCATGGAAACCTATTTTGGATACTATTACAGAAAAACCATTCAACTGGAGAAGTGAATCAGATTTGCAAGATATCACTATTAATGTTTAGTAGATAGACATCTGTGTAATAATGATTATAATCATAATATATTTTAGAATTGATGTGTCTGAATTTCCTATAGCTGTACTTACCATTGTCATTAGAAAACAGATTTTCTGCTGCAATTGTGTCACACACACTCACCGATTTCGACCGTCCAATCTAAATTAAATAGTTAAGTTTATTTAATATTGATTTATTAATTGTGTCATTTGAGTCGTCTAATCTCAAGTCAATTACCGATATTTTGGTACTACTTATACTTTTACTACAGATGATTTGGATCCATTGTTCTTAAAGTTTTAAAGAGATCCTTAACTTTAATCTTTTTTATCAAAAAAATTCTTAACTTTGATATCAGAAGAAAGTCATACTTGAAAGTCTTCATTTTTTTTTCTTTGCTGAGCTAATCTAAATGCAAAGTCTGCATAATTTAAGAGTAACATAGACTTTCCATACGTTGTTGTCCCAGCTAATTGCACAATTAAGTAATCAAATTATAATTATCATATATTGACCTCCCTATGCTTACGTATTTAAACCTTTATTATATTATTACCTCTGGATCCTTGACAGAAGGAGTTTGGAGCCCTGAAAGAACTTCTTTTGCATCATATATCACTCTAACTTTTGCTTCTGCATTATTTGCATCCTTCACTGTTACACTACTGCAACATTTATATATGATTATTAGGAATTAATTAGTAACATTTATATATCATCTAACTATCAAAATAATTTAGGTAAGCAACATTCACTGTTTTTCAATGTAACACCAACACGTCAGATTAAAGATATGTCTAATATCCGACACTAACACATATGATCTCAGATAAACAGGTAAAACTTTAGAGTGAGATAGATACCTATCCCAATGACCTTGAATTTTATAAAGAACATTCATTGACAATGAATCAATGATCTTTCCTTTAATCCGTTATCCATTTCCTCCAAATCCAAAGAAAGATTGTTTTATGTAGCTCAATTCTGCAACAAGACCAGTTTGTAGGCACCGGATAGTGACATTTCCAATCCAATCAATACCAGGGACAGGAAGAAATCTGGATAAGAAATTAGGACAATTCATTTCGTATGTCTCTCCACGATTGTGGACATGCAATTCTCGTTTTCCATGCATGTCAACTTCTACTCCACTCCCTGCATATATATTTGGTTTTACCAGTAATAATTATATATAAAAACTTACATTTTAAATATATCTTATGTATATATTTTTAAACCTTATCTCATCTAATGTAAAATTCTTTAACAAACATTGACACAAATAGGAGTGTCAATGAACCCGAAGTTCTAATTCATACCAATGAAATTGATTAAAAAAGTATAACAATTGTTTAAGTTATTTAATCTTACTAAATTAGTCATTTAAAAAGGCTAATCTTATATTTCTCCTAAAATTATTCTTAAAAGTGTACTTTATTTTATACAAATTGAATTTAATTGGAGCTAAATCTAAACTTGCCTTGAAGCGTGCCAAATCAGATCCTAACCCCACATTCTTGAAGAGACTTAATACTTGCTGCAATAGATTTGGAATTTTATAACTCCCATCCGAATCTGATTGGTTATGATCAACTGTGAATGGCTTTGTGAGCACAATGTTTGTCTCCTACATCACAATACCCAAACAACTTTTATATATTTCTTCATTATTATTGTTTGTCAGTTTTCTTTCTTCTCTCATTTGATTGGAAGGATGTTATATTTAATTGTCTTTTTCTTTGTATAAGATGCTTCTACAGTGTTGAATTAGTTTTGTACGGTCAGAAAATCAACACAAAATATAAAATACACTTTTTTCAAATATTAATAAAACACAAAATCAATTTTTTTTTTATTATTAAAAAATGTGTACGATTAAGCATTATACATTTGTATTTACCCCAACCTTCTCCTGGTTGATTGAACATGAAAAGAACTTATTACGTACTCCTTTATTGTAAAATCAGTTTATCAACTTATTAATTTTCATTTAGGCTCACAAAAAAATAATAAAATAATATAGTATGGTTTAAAAAATTGTCTCAATATGATGTGGGTTTAGCATCTTGAGAATTAATTGAGGACTATATTAAAAATTTATTTAACTCATTTAATAATTATCTACACATAATTCACATGCATTACAACGGAGAAAATTAACCCTCTTTAATATATATTTTCTAACACTTTCAATAATTAAAATATACATAAATTATATAAAACTCTTGTTTTAGTGAAATTTACATGATTTTAACCATCAAATAAAATATATTAAAAAATGTATTGTTAACTCTTAGATAGAAAAGTGCAAACAAAAGTATATTGGGATTTTAGGAGGATTAAAGACTCGTGAACATTAGCAACTACAATTGTTCAAGCCACAGAGGTGAATGATCATCTAAGACAGTAAATTCTTCCGAGTCACACCTCATTCACAACCTTATTTGTCTCCCTATAACATGCTTCATACAAACAGTCTTATTAGACTGCAAAAGCCTTCAAATACGTTGAGCCTTTTACTAAATGCGTCACAACATTCTTTTAATATACTTCATCTGTTTTAGAATAATAACTAACTTCATTGGACATTCATGTGTAATAAATTACTAACAGCTTAATTCCCAAGCCCCTTTGTCAAGTTACTTTATTTTGGTGGTAGAACCACAAATAAATTCATTTTAAATTTAGAAAATGTTAAGACATGTCTCAAATATACATGTAACGTAGAAATTTTATCTTAGAATTCGTATATTATTCTTTAAAATTTTCATCCAGCAAGCAGTAATTTTGGATATCTACTGTGTAGTACATAAGTAAAAAAAATTACAGGGCTACGATAGGGGCAGCAGGGACCCATTTATGAATGGGTGAACAATCACACTCCAATCCACTTTCATTACTGTAAGACACCAAAAAATTCTTAGGAGTCCAACCTTCCCCTATGCTCTCTCTTTCTCTCAACATTTTCCTCTGTCTTTCCTCCACACCTAGCTTTGCTTCTCTTGCTTTCTCCCAGTCTTTGTTAATAATGGCTTGGGTCAACTCACTCCAAATAAGGGCTGATTCAGTTTGCCACACACCCTGATAGAACAAGAGAATCTTACTATGTCACATCCAACAAAATTAACACGCCACTTAATTACTGGAACAAAACTTATATCAATTTTGTTCTTTTAACAACTTAAATATTCTTTATTATTAATGTAAGCAGACCACTTTGATATGTGGTCTAAAGTTGACTAGCACTTGAAAATAATTCAAAACATACTCTAATGTCAACAATGGACGTTGGTTCATGTAAGTAGAAGTTTATTGTTCTTTTTATTCTCACGGCTGAGGCAAAGATTTGATTGTTGCTCGTTCAATAAAAACAAGGGGAAATAAATGTGTCCCTCAAAGTTCAACCCGTCGATTCGATATCATTCAATTTACCATCTTAACAATAAGAACGAGGATGCTCGTGAACTTTTACTTCCGAAGAGTGTTACTAATCGTCATTAGAATTTAAGACGATTATTAAGCATTGGTCCACCGTGGATCATATTTCGTATTGGTCCATTGAAGCAGTCACCTATTAATCTTTTTTTTTTTTTACAAAACACTCGCCTATTAATCTAATAATAAAACAAAGACATAATTTTCTTCTTCACTTTTATATGGTACTGTACAATCAAGACCGACCCAAGGTCAAAAGCTAATAATGTTAGGGCTTTAGGTCTCCGACAAATAATTAATTTTCATGCAGATCTCAAAAAAATAAAATATTTAAATAGTACAATACATAAAAGACCTCACAGTTATAAAAAGATATAACCATTGACAGCGTATTTAATTAAAATACTTTGTATCTCATAAAACAAAATGTAAAATTTTAATAAAATTATATTAAAATATTGTTATTAGTATTAAAATGACCTTTATTTTTTATCAAGACCTTGCTTTAGAGTTTGCTTTAGGTCTCAATAAGTGTTGGACCGGCCCAAAATACATTTTACTGAATACATTCATGTTTCATATCAGAAAAACTTCTGTAGGACATGCCAGGAAGAGCATGTTTCATTTGATAAACTAAAGGAGAAATATAATTAATAAATAAATGAATCATACAAGCAAGAGGAATTAGTGCAGAAAATAGAAGTTAATTACCTCTGCATTCTTGACAGTAGGAGTTTTGAGGCCTGAAATGACTTCTTTTGCATCATATATTACTTTGACTTTCCCACTTTTTGAATCCTTCACTTTAACAGTACTAATACATATATGAAATTTGATAAGAAATGTGACACTAAAATATGTAGCATAATAATTCTTGAAAAATAAACCCAAGCTCCTTTAATAAAAAAATGACATTGACTTTTAAATACCTATCCCATTGACCATCAATTTCATATAGTACAGTGGATGATGATGAATCAAGGATCTTCCCTTTGATCACTTTACTATTCCCACCGAGTCCAAGAAAAGAATAGGATGAGTTGTAGGATAACTCAGCCACAAGGCCTGTTTCCGGGCACAGTATATTAACATTGCCAACCCAATTAACTCCAGGAACTGGAAGAATTCTAATTGAGAGGCGAGGACAATTCATTTCATATGTTTCCCCATGATTTCTCAGCTTTACCACCCGTTTTCCATGCACTTCAGCATCAATACATGTACCTAAAGTAAAGGGACATCATTTACAACTTGAAATTTCTTGAAACAGATTCAAAATCTTATCATAACAATTTTATTGCAATGATATTAATTAATATAATTAGGAGTAAGTGTTGTCAATTTTTGAGATATATACCACGAAACTTAGGAACAGGTTGCTGGCACCATATCATTTCAATGTTTTCCTTCTCATCTGTTGCATGGAGGGCAGATACTGGAGGGTTGATGGAAACCTGCAGAAATAAAAAGTAGCAATAATATTATTATATAATTGAATTTATATCTTTAAACTGTCCAATAAATTAAGATGAGCCAAATGTTAAGACTTAAACATAAGTTCACAGGGAGAGTTCGAACTAAAAGATTAGTCTATTAGGTGGAAGTCTCATGACTTAAGTACCATATTATGCATTTTTATCTACTAACTTTGCCACGCTCTTTAAAAGACGACGACCATGTGGTAGTCCTTTCCTCTTCAGCGACTTCACCCAGCTATCAGTATTCGGTGAAGTACCTTAATTCAGCCTATAGGTAACCCTTTCCGTCAACTCTCAATGAAAACACCAATTGTTAGGACTCATGTCCATAAGGACAGTCTAACTCAAAAGACTAAGCTATTAGGTAGAAGAGTCTCATAAGTTAAGTAAGACATTGAACACTTTTATCTACGCAATGCAAAGCAGGACTACTAACACCAAACATTTGCACAATAATTTTTTTGAGTAAAAATCAAACTGGGTACTCCAGAATTTACAACACTGATACCATGTGCACCAACCAGTTGCATAATAATGTATTGTGTATAGTATATTTGATCATTTAATTACTGAAAATGATAAAGTATAAAAAAGTAGTACCTGCTCAAGTAGGACATTAAGGTTGCCCTTGGAAACATGGTGTGTCTCTCCAAGAATGGGATTATAGGGAGCAACCCCAAAAGAAGTAGGACGTGTGGTAGATATACTCCATGCTACCACAGATGTGAACCTTTCCAGTGGAGTCTGGTCATTGTTGCATTTGGTCAACAAGTTTGAATTTGAAGTTGTGCAGTATACTGATTCACCATAGCATTGAAGTTGTGATTTTGGGAAATTAAACAGAGGCGGCAGCTGCACATAAATAGTTAAAATAAATTATTTATGACAATGCAACACTATTCAATTAATTATGTTATGTTAAAAGTAAAGTAAAAGAGGGAAGAAGAAGTTGCCTGTAAGTTAGTGAGATCTGATCCTGGGCGTACATTTTTGAGTAAACTTAACAAGCGAGTTATAAGATTAGGGGCTCTGTAACTGTAACCTGGCTCTAAATCTGTTGTGTCAACTTCCAATGAGAATGGCTTTGTTAGAACTATTTTTGACTGCCTCTTCCCTTCGCTTGCCTTTACACACCCAGATTTAATTAGATGCTACAGCTTCTTACAATCAAATCAAATGTATGCTTATTTATTATTCACTTCAACAAAATTCTTACAAACTTAAAAGAGTTTCGTAAACTTGTATGGTATATATCATAATAATAAATTAATCCCTCGTCCCCCAACAACTACAAGGGTAAAACAGGCACAAGAAAACTGATAAAGAATTAAGAAAGAAAGAATAACAGAAGAAGAAGTAGTAGATGTTATAAGAAAGAAATGGAACAGTTAACACAAAACAAGCACAAGCACAAGCACAAGCACAGAGAGAGATGAAAACAATTGAGAAAGAAAGAGAGGATATACCATATGATATACGAGAGTTGAAGAAGAAAGAAAGAAATTGAGTCCTGCGAATATTTAATTTGGAGAGAACTCAACTAATGTGTGCTGTGCTGTGATCGCGTCGTTTATTTTATTAGATGGCCATTGCCCACTTTACAGCCAGCGACAATAATTAATAATAAGGAATTCAACACTCACAAAATGTATTTTGGTTTAAATTTAGATCCAATATTTTTTACTTTTCTTTATATTTAATATTGAATGGAGAGAGTATATACATCTTTTTACTCTCCCACCCACACATCACAGATTAATTAATTACTATCATCTAAAGTCAATAATTTTATCATTGAGCAGGTAATCGATTTGTTTAGAGCAGTAGGCTACCGATCAACTTGTCAATCACTTGTTGATTTGTTTAATGAGCAATTAATATATGTGATGTGTAACGTGGGGCAAAATTGGGAAGATGAGTAAAACTGAAACAGCCACGTCCATGCCTACAACTACAAGCAGCTAGTGCCGTGTGCTCAACTGGTAAACATCATTGAATAAACATTGTCTTACTCTCCCAGGTATGGACCAAACAAGCTTCTATACAACCCCAAAAATGTCAACAATACCACCTTTAATCATTTATTAGGTTAAATTACACATCAATACTTATTGCTTTTCGTTGGAATTATCATTGACAATAGTTAATTGTTTAAATTTCTCTGTTAAAAATAAACAAATCACACACCTTGTATATCCTTCTTTATTTGTATTATTTTATTTTGTTAGAAAAGAAACAAATCACATCCCTATATATCCTTCTTCTTGTTTGTATTATTTTATTTTATCGTGTTCTTGTGATTTTGCATATTATGGTTTAAAGTGGCATTTTTTAGATTGTGTAAATGAAAAAAAAAAATTGTTTTGAATTGGGATCATGTGGGTGTAGGTGAATGGTAGTGAAGGTATATCTAAGATTAACATTGTGCAATTAATACATATAACATATGCTAATTATTATTTCATGTATTATACTTGCAGTAAGCAGTAACTGTTGTTGGTGAATGGGAGCAGATACATGTAAAAACTTCTCATGAAGAAGAAGCATTTAACAAATCACTACTAAACAATATAAGCAAAACTTTATACGTGGAAAAAACTAAGCTTCACCCCCTTACACTTGCTTACCTTTACACCTATTTATAATTCAATATTATATATTATATCATATCATATATTTGGATGAATAAATCTAGCACCATGCCTTAACTTATTCCCCACCAACATAAAAAGAATATTACAAGCATTGCTTTTCCTTTGTCAACCAAACAAGTTTATCGCGGGAATCCTTTCGCCAGAACAGGAATCCTCACCTTATGCCCTCTGCTCCCTTTCATTAAAACCTCTCCGAAACTATAACTTCCCGTCACAGAGCGAGATGTTAGTGTCACGGTAAACTGACGCGATGCACCTGCTCGGATAGTCATTGCAGGAGGGTTGACTTCAATGGCAACAGCTGGTTCTATTCTTCCTGTGATCACATAGGTTTCTTCCTCGGCAACATTGGTTACGGTTCGGCGGACAACTTGAGTTCCCACGAGATGAGAAATTGTGATTGATGGAGTGTTGAAATTCGCCGGTTTGCCCATAGTGTTGTTACATGGCATGTTAGTGTGGTTCTTTATCTCATGAACATCGATACCGGGCGTTGTGCATAAGAAGCCTATATAATCCTCATATCCTGCATAATGAATAACAAATTTATTTTTCAAAGTTAATTTGCAATTTAAACATTCTAAGACGGAGAAATTAGTTATATATAGGGAAGAAGAAATCAAACCTGCATCGAAGATGAGGCCAGGATCCAAGGCAGCGGTTGGATCAACATGTCCGCTCCCATAGTCGAAAGGGGTAGCTTTGATGAACTTTATAGCTTCTGTTTCGGAAGTTTGCTGGGCTAGAAGAGGATTCCCTGCTCTGTCTAGAGTTGTTGATGTTGTCATCAAGGCTGATTTAATTGCAGCAGGGCTCCAATGTGGATGCTTCTGCTTTATAAGAGCAGCAATTCCAGCTATATGTGGTGCAGACATGCTAGTTCCAGATATCATGGCAAATCCCTCACCTGCACAAGCAAATAATTGCTTAATATTAATCAACTCTACGATGTATCGATAGTTTTTTCTCCGTTTTTCTTCTACCCTCCTTAATATGCAATGTTTTTTTCAAGATAAATACTAACAAAACATCATTTCCAACACATCCTCTATATTTAGATGAATTTCAAGCATCCCATTAAAAAGAGGCCCGCCCAGGTAGCCATTACTTACCAACATAATTTGGTTCATCGGTTCCATTTGGACTCCAAGCGGCCCAAATCAATGAACCAGGAGCTAATATATCTGGTTTGAGAAGATCTGCCTCTTGGAAGCTGAAGTCCTTTATATTTGGTCCTCTAGCAGAGAATAATGCCACCTGTGGTGCAGACTTGTGAAGAATAGGTACCAAACCATCACCAATTTTACCTATACCTTTGAAACTCTTCACCCGTCCAGTCCAGTCTCTTGGTGTAGAGATATTATAATAGTCTATAAGTTCCTGAAAATATAAAGATTTGCAGTACTAAATTACATGATATAGTTATGAGCATAATTTATTATAAACAGAAACAAAGCCCTATGCAGTACGGTATAAGGGTAATCTTGTAAAATGGACCGCAGCATTTAAACACAAGTTTTACACTGTAAACCCTAAGCTTGAATCATAAATTATGAAAGGTATTGCAACCTCTCTGCAGTTGGAGATATAAGCACAACTGACTGAACTTCGTGATCAAACATTGTGTATTCTCTGTTTGAGTTTTTCATATCTATTTTCTTTTAAACAGAGGTTGCTATTCTAACACTACATCTACATAAATATACCGGTAAAGATGAGTCTGAGTACCTTTGAATTGCTGACATCTGTGATAAGAATCCCGGGAAGGCCAACCGGGACAGGATCAAATTTTGCTCCGGGCGAAACATTTTCAACACAGAGAACAAATCCAGCTGCACCAAGGGCCTTTGCTGTTTCTGATACTTTCTTGACTGATGCAGTACCAACAACAAAGTTGAAAGAATATCCACAGAGAAGAATATTTCCTTCTATCAAGTTCTTGTTTAAAACTTCTGGTCTCTGGCAATCTGTGGGGCTGTACTTCATAACTGAAGAATCTAGCAGCACATCGTTTGCAGCGACCAATGTGTATGTTCTGTTTAAATGTGTAGAAGCTGTACAAGCCATTATACATATTTTAGATATGAGAATGATCTTAACTATGATGCTGGCACATAAGAAAATAATTTTGATATAATCAAGTAAATGAAGCGGTAAGCCAGAAAAGTGTTTTTGTTTATGTTTTATTTCTTCCTCCTAATTTGGAGAAGGAAAGTTTGTTCCATGTTCTCTTCAGCTACAAAGAAAATTTCCACCAAAATCTTTCAATTATATCTCCTGATATCAGTCCATTGAAAAGAATCACATTATATTTACAGAAACATAGTAGAAAGTTGGAAAACTTACGTGATAACCCAATTCCAGCTAAGATTTTTCCATTTCCAAGCATCAAATGGTTTTTGTATCTACGATCATCAATTGCGGCTGCTACAGATGTTATCCATGGACTATATGAAACCATTGTTTTAGGGAAAGGACCACCATTTCCAGCGGCCTGTGCAACAAATACACCGGCTTTCACAGCTCCAAGAAGTGTAGCATCAAAAGGGTTCAAAAATGTAGTCTTTGCGGCTGCTGGAGGACTGTTGGGTCCAACTGAAAGGCTGAGTATATCCACTCCATCATATACAGCCTGTTGACTCTCAGATTTTAGAAATCTTGAGATAGAATACCGGTGGAGGAAACAATGACATTGTATAGTAAATTATTTAGATAAATTGTTGAAATTACTATTTAATAAAAAAAACAAACCGCTGCAGTGGCATGCTTTCACAAAGTTATCGAGAATTCTAGTGTGTGAGTATACATGGGAGGCAGAAAGACCTAGAAAAACTATAAGTGAAACTATTAAGAAAGACTTAGAGATTAATAAGTTGAATAGAGATATGATATATGACAGAACATTATGGTGTCGTTTGATCTATGTAGCCGACCCTACTTAGTAGGATAAGGCTTGTTTGTTGTTTTTGTATACAGAGGTCTATAATTTTCATGTACTTTTGAAGTCAATGTATAAATGTGTCATATACTTGCATACCTGATCAATTGCAGCAACTACATCTGCAACAAACCCTCCAAACAGTCTATAAAGTGCCTTGTATACAGCAATCCTGAACATAAATACACCAAATCTTTAATACAACAGAAAGGACCGTAGTTCCCAGTTTTTAGTCGATTAAGCTTATTGTTCCTCACCTGGCACGTGGAGCCATTCCACTTGCTTTCCCAAATTCATGGCCATGCATCCTCACAGGAATTCCATTATTTCCAGCTGCAATAGAGGCTGTATGACTGCCAGAGGAAAATGCAAGAAAAATAGAGGGATTGTTAAAATGTTATCAAATGCTCAGAAGATAGAATGAAAGACAACTTTTACTAAAGTTCTAATGATTTGCTCGACACTTTATGATCTCTTTCGATCTTTTAGGCAACAGGACATGTAAAGAATTCTAAGGGAATAAGTTAATAAATAAAAGAAGGTAGCAGAGCATAACCTTCCATGTCCATCTCCATCTAGAGGAGACGCAAAATCAATTGAAGGGTTGAATGCTCCAGAAGCTATTGCAGCTTGTGCAAAGTGTTGTGCTCCGATAATCTTTCCATTGCAGAAATTTCTTTTAGTATCTGGATCAACTTCACATTTTCCTCTATACTTTAGAACTGGCTCATACGGTTCGGTATTATGAGTTGCAAAACTTGGGTGATGAGGAGAGATCCCCGAGTCTACAAATCCAATCACAATGTCTTCTCCAGCTCTATCAAATCCACCTCCAGTTGGCCATACCCCAGTTGGAAGCCCTAAAAACTGCGGCGTATGCGTAGTAAGTCTCCTCACTTTCCAGTCCCTCTCGACAGATTTCACTCCGGGAGCATGTCTTAGAGTTTCTGCCTACTAATATAAGAGGACAACATAAGGAAATTAGATTGATGAAATGACTTCAAAATATATTAATTATACAATAGCAAAAGGCTAACAGAAGACTTCACCTGTTCTGGGGAAATATGAACAGCAAAACCATTTATAAGATGTCGATAGCTATAGAGTTTCTTGTACGTCCCTTGCTCAAACAGCATCCCCAAAAGCATATCATGTCTTTTTTCAAGATGACGAGCATATGAAGTAACCAGTTCACTGAAAGAAGTTTAAAATAGTATGAAAGGTAAGTCACCACACTTGTCAATATCCATTTCTTAGTTCATAATATACCAGAGGAGAAAATTAAAAAAACAAAGACACATGAATTTTTAAGTGCATAAAAATAACTTTCCAAACAGAAGTTGAGTGGTGATTATTGCATCGTTTTCCCCAAAAAGAAATTATCAGTTCTCACAAGTTACTTACCTATACAAGAAATATAAATATATATTTCTAAAATAAGTTAAACAACCATTGCCTTTGATCAGATGTTTTTATAGTAGTGTCTTAGTTGACTCAATCACGAATTAAATTAGTTTCTTAAAAAATCTATATTCGCATATTAACCTCAACCAGCAACAAGTC
Source organism: Cicer yamashitae (assembly GCA_037974755.1). NCBI lineage: Eukaryota > Viridiplantae > Streptophyta > Magnoliopsida > Fabales > Fabaceae > Cicer > Cicer yamashitae. The sequence continues at coordinate 2,582,918 of JBBPBQ010000002.1, forward strand.
CAATCCAAGCATTAATTAATTAAAAACAATGAAAGAAACATCTCAAAGAAGTTGATAGGAACAGAAACTAAGTACCTAGTAGTATCAATCTTTTCATCAGATTCCACAGCAGTAGCTTCAAACTCATCAATACCTCCAGTATAACTTATGATTGGTTCACCTTCAACAGTTACTATGTAAATCTCACCTTTCCCAGAAACCAAAAGAACAGATAGAACAATCAACACACACCCAAATTCCAACAATCTCATTTTCACCAATTAGTTACCAACTCCAATAGTTTGCAAGATCTGTTCCATGGTCCAAATTCCAATCAAAGTCATTTCAGAAATACTAAATAAATATCAAACAAAGCAAGTTAAAGTTAGTTCACTTTCATGTTCCATATAAAAAAAAACTGAAGCAACCCATTTGAAAAAATAGTCCAAAGTAACAAACTTTACCAATGTTCAGTAACTTCGATCCAAGTAGCAAGCTGTTACTCACTCACATCTACTAGAACCAGAAGAAGAAAAAAAACAAAAACGTGAAAAGCTGTAAAAGCTACTAGGTAATACTAAAAAAGGAAGCAAAGAATTGTTATGAGGAAGAAAAGTAGAAAAATGATATCAAAAGGAAATGAAACTAACACATTTACTTACATTGCAGTGATGAGAGATCTAACGGTCAAAGTTAAATGCCATGGAAATTAAAAAAAAATGGTAGTTAGTGAGTGAAGAGTGAGAGAGATAGGGTTTTGTTTTTCTGATTCAATTTGAGAACATTATGATGGTTGATCTTGAATCTTGATGCAGTGAAGTAGTAATTTTTTAATTAACATTCATTATTTATTATCATTATTGTTGTTGAAATCGTTTTGGGTTTTAATGATTAAATAAATTGAATTGAATTGAATTGAATTATTGCTGATTTTCAATTTTTATAATTTTATTTTTCATGTTTAACTTTAGTCTAATTTTCTGAGTTTGCTTCTTTGTTCACTGAATTTATTTATCAGTAATGAAAAGGTGGGAAGGGGACATTCGCGCGCAGGCTGTCGGAGATAGTTTACCTGGAAAGACAATATTGCCCTTGAGATTTAGTGCTGATTACGCGTTTCCGAAATTACAGGGACTGGGAAAAAGGGAACAAATTTCACATCATTACTCTTATTATTATTATTGCTTGTACTATAGTAGTTAGTTACTAGTAGTAGTACTATTGAAATTTATAACAATAAAAGGTTTTTATTAAAACTCACGACCATTTTTAGCTTATTTAAAAATATTAAATGTAAAGCGTACCAATCTTAATTTTAACGTGAATAGAGATCTGTATCTAGTTGGATTTTATTATTAATTCGTGTAGCTCATACAATGCGTATAGTTTGGAAGTTTGAATATCGAAGACATTAATAAGTACTATTAATGATAATCCAACATCATATATATCCACTTTGAGTAAACAACTGGTATTTTGGTTTTTGAATGAATGAAACATTGTTATTATAGTTTTTAGTGTATTAAAATTGTAAATACATTTTTAATATATTTTTGTTAGTAATTTTATGGATTAAGTTAACTAATAAAAAATATATTTAAAAATTAAATATATTTGAGGATTAAAATGATAGAAGGGTGATGGATCTTTACATGATATATACGTACAAAGAAAATAAGTACCATACAGATATTAATGTTTAAGCGCATGATATTCCGCTAGATGTGGCAACTGTTCAGAAATACTATTCCTATAAAAAAAACACATGCTTGTCATGATCAAGATGGAGATGGAGCACACCCTTTTATTGAATTTCTGAAAGTCATTTTCATGGCATACTTCTAAAAGTCATAAATCAGTTGTCTCTACAATGGTTATATAAACTAAAATTTACAGATGAATTAAATATTACTACCTTAAAAAAAACAAAATTTGTGTTATTTTATTAATTAAAAGTGATAAAAAAAAATTAAACAATAACGCTGTAATCATTATGGTGCAATCCATCATATATTATCTGACTTTAGTCCATCCTAACGATTTGAGTAAATTATTAATAATCTTGAGAGTCAAAAAGGAGGGTTTGGTGAGTAGACTCATTAGAGAAATATTTCTCTTATGCTTTGTTTGGGTTTGAAGAAAAAGTGGAAGAAAAGAAAATAATGTTGAAGGAATGAAAGTGGGTAGAAAGCGAAATAATTTTTTAGTTGTTTGGTAGGAGTAAAAGTGAACAGAAAATGAGAGAAAAGAAAAATATATTTTTAAAATTAAATAAATACCTAATTATAAAAATGAGGATACATATTTTTGTTTAACTTTTTTGTCTTTATCCACAAATTCTCTCTCCATTTAAATTTTTCTTCAACTTTAGGTGAAAGCATTTTAAATTTGGCCCCACTACGAATTTTCTTTCCTTTCTCTTTTTTGTGCAACCCAAACAATGGAAAGATCTTTGAATGTAAGAATTTATCATTTTTTTCTTATATTTTAAGTGATAAATGACTACATTGTTTTAAGTAAAAAAAATGACTACGTTGATTTGGATTTTTCTACCTAACATTGATTTGGATTTTTGTTTATGATAAAATTTTAATGGGGTCCCCTTGGAGACTGTGGGAATGAGGACAGGGAGAAAAAATTCAGCAAGGGGAGAATGGAGACGATGTATATTTTAAAGGGCGGAGACAGAGCGAGAGAGTATTATTTGTCCCTGCTCGTTGACATCTACAATTTGAACTACGCCATTGTTAGGTCATGAAGGAAACTCAAAAATCATTCACATTGAGCTAAGAGCAATAACACAAAAGAGTTGGACACCACATCTTAACCAAAAATCTTGAGGCATTCGATTTATAGGTCTTCTCACTTATTTGTTGTTCAACCTTCACTTTCTAAACAATGAGGGACTTCCAAATGACACTTGCTACACAACAATTTTTTCCTCAAGTGAGTCCATTCCATTAATCTGGTTATGTTCCTCCTCAAGCATAATTTTTTTCATACATATATACTTGAACAATATTGGCTCCATACAACAGAATACGCCATTTGAACATCTTTTGTTAGGAAGACTTTCCATAAAAAAAAAAAAAAAAATCAATCAAACCCTTGTTAACCATTGACTCTGATTTCACTGTTAGGTTATTAGAAGAACTCGGAGGATCATCCACATTAGACCAAGAGCAACCGCACAAATGAGTTGGACACCACATATTAACCTCAAACCTTAAGACATTAAGTTTATGAGTTTTCTCACTTATATGTTGTTCAACCTTCACTTTTATAAGTAATGTGATACTTCTAACTCACACTTGCTACACAATAATCACCACATGAAATGTTCAATCCAACAATGTCCTCATTACCATTTGAGTTAGACCTTATGGAATACATTATACAACTTTAATTTATATAAGCTCTATTGTAGAAACTTTAATTAAAACCATAATTAGTTTATATACCGAATAAGTTTGCATAACTATTTGTAAAAAAAGTTAAAATAACTAAAGTACTTTCATATTCTTTGGCTTTTTATATATCTTTTATAAAGATATCGTATCACTATCTCTCAAATGCCACACAAATTGTAAGTTGAAGATTCTTTGGTGCATTTTAATGTTAGAGATAACTATATTAGGGGTGTTTGTTTTATAGTTTGGATATTAATTGTTTTATGTTTGAAAAATCAAAATAATTAATAAAAGACATATTTAAATATATTTTTATAATTTCAATAATGAAACTGTCTAACTAATTATATATTTGAAAATTAAAATAATTAACAAAAGACATATTTAAGTATTATTTTTTTGTAATTTCAATATATGTAAGTCCTATAGTGACAAATTCTCACATTTTTAATTACCAAAATAACTAATTACTGTTGAAAAGCCTTAATCACATTTAATTTATAACGAAGAGTATAATTTATCGTTGTTAAAACAATGTCGACATAAAATTATAATACAACAAAGTCATAAATTTTAATATGAAAAGAAAAAATCATTTTCTTTACGGCTTTTATAATTTATCCTTTCGAACAATGGCCCCTAAGATAAGGAAATGGCACCATATGAATGTCATTTTCAGTAACTATAGCATATCTTTATTAGAATACATAGACCCACAATATATACACACAACGAACATATACTCACAAATAGATACATTACCAAAAGGCTTGATGAATTACATTTGTGGTTGGAATCTTAGGCTTGATGAATTATATTTGTGGTTGGAATCTTGAAACTTTTTTTATAAGATGGAACTTGGAAAATGCAAGATTGTAAAGACTCGTGAGATAAGTTATGTTGGTTGGAATAGACAAACGGTGTCTCTTGTGTTTTTTCTTTCTTTTGGCAAAAAATTATTTACTATACGTACTATTGCACATGTTGGGGGACCCACCAACCTTGTCTTAACGCCGATACATCACACATGTGATCTGATGAGGTGCCCTTATCGAAGGGATAAAATAATTATTAAAATTTGAAGATGATTCCAAACTACATAGATCATATAATTCATATGTGACTCGTGAAATTTGTAGGGAAGTAAAGAATCTGAATCAAATTATACAAAATTGTGCTTTTTTTTTCTTCTTCTATGTGATGAAAGAGATAGTCCACAAAATAATTGATTATGATCCGAGATGAGTCCACAAAATAATTGATTAAGATCCTGGTAGTGGCTGATCTATAACGAAAATATTGGGCAGTCGAAATTTTAAAATTTTAATATATAAATAAAAGATATAATATTGTATTGTATATAAGAATTTTAAGTTGTAAATTTACAAAAACATATTGGAAAGAGGTAGTAGATCAAATTTTGGTTTACAACTAAATTTTATAAATTATTTTCCACTTTGTATTTATATATTTAGGTTGGAAAATTTTAATTAAGAATTTAGGTTGGAAAATTTTAGATCAAAGTTGTTTTTGTATTTTTTTTATAAATTATTTCCTCCAGTTTTTTTTATAATAGACATCTGATTTATAATTTGATCTACAAAAATTTGTGCATTTGGTCCATCTTAAGATTTCGGAGACCATGTTCTAATCTTAAAAATTGAGCCTAATAAAAAAAATACAATTTTAATAATTAAAAAAATTAGTAAAATAAATTTTAGTCCATATACACATACCAATATACATTATGCAATGAGAATCTACACAGATCAATCTATATGATACAATCTACATGATGCATGTCATTTGATTAGGTTAATTCGTGTAATAAGAAAAGATGCACAAATAACATGTCATCTTCACATATTAGACTCAAATATACATCTCGAAAACGATAACCCAACAACCACAATTCAACTCATGAAAACAATTCTACTGATAAAATACATCGATTATAGATCCTAAAATTCCAACAACATACACCACAATATTTATATTAATTAACATATTTATTAACATAGGTCATGTGTCGAAATTCATCACTGAGTAGCATATATTAAACCACAATTATCCTATAGACTTATATAATTTAGTTTTCACAACTTTGCACAATTAATAATTATTCATTTTTTAACATAAATATTTTTTTATATAAAATTTAACTAGTGTACATTCAATCAAATTTATCTGTAAAAATTTCCTCCAAATTGTATGTCAGATCACAATTATACATTTGACGTTGAGAACACCATCATATATTCATCTCCACAAATATAGAGAAGATAAAAAAGAATGTCTAATCGAATTAAAAGAGTAACTTTAGAATTTGGGTAAAGTACAAATATAAAATTTTGTCAATTGTTGTTGATAAAATTATAACTCAAATGTCTCTCGTAAATATAGTAAGAGTATTAGTATTTTTTTAAAGATTATTTGTTACAAATAAAATGTCTCATATAAATAAAATAAAATAGTAGTATTTTTAAAAAATATTGAAAATTTTTAGGTGGCTGTAACCACCCTATGTCCTAAAACTGTCTGTCAAAAAATGCAAACAATTGTGCCTAATTTTCTTTTTCATATATCTCAAAATTTTCATTCATTATATATTATTTCTAGGTCTCTTCTCTTTAGATAATATATATCATTTTAGTGTTAAAAGGTCATTAATTATTATTGTTAGTACAAATTTATTTTACATTGACAACCAATAAGCTAGAAGTTACCACTTTGTCATTTCATATAATGATCAATTTCAAAATTTGATTAAAAAAAAAAATCAATTTCAAAATATATTTATAAGAATGAGATGATATGGTAAACTTATACTATATATTCTCTTATTAAATATTATGCAATAGTTTTGTTATAAAAATTATATTAAGTGATTAAAATTATTGGAAATTTTCAGACAAAAAAAAGCTACTGGAAATTTTATTTGATGATGGTTCATGAGTTATATATATGAAAAATCATAACTTAATGGTAATGACTCATAAATTATGTATATGAAAAATTAAGGGTGGACATCGGGCGGGTTTGGGCGGTTTCGAGTCAAAAGTGTGAAACCGGCCCAATCCGTGGGTGGTAATTGTTGGCTCAATTTCGTCAGTTTTTTAATTTGGGTTCGTCGGGTTCAGTTTCGTCGGGTGTCGGTTTTAGGTGGGTGGGTAAAAGCGGGTTGGACTTTATTGGGCCTATTTTTGTTTTTTTTTTAATAAAAAAACCTGGTCTTCTAAATTCTGAGGTTTGGATTTCTAAGTTCTAAAATCTAACATCTTTGGGGCTTTGGGCTTGTAGTGGCTACTGGCTGGTGAGTAAACCTTTTTTTTTTTACAGATAACTTCAATGTAATAATAATAATAATAATAATAATAATAATAATATTAATAATAATAATAATAACAATAATAATATGGGCGGGTTCGGTCGGCGATGGGTTCAAATAATCAACCCGAACCCTCCCGACGTAACCCTTATGAATCCTTTTTTTTTTCCACGCGGACCCGACTACCCGCCTCAACCCGACCGCGTCACCCAAATTCAACATGGGTCAGACGGGTATGGGCGGATCGAATTATCTTATCCACCCCTATAAAAAATCATAACTTTTGTGTATATTATGATAGTGACAATAGATATTTAATACATTTTTTTTATAGTAGAATGTCTATAAATAGATTATTGGTCATGAGTTTCTCACTCAATTTTTCTATATACGAGGAGACTAAAAACTTTGAAGAAATAATAACATTGAAACTTTTTATCTTTATAATAATACTAGATTTTTTATCTTATATTAATGGCTAGATGTAATTTTAATGGCTAAATTTATTCCACATTAGATGACTGATATTTTTATTTAATTTTTAAAAAATTAAAGAGATATTAACAAATTTCTTATACTTAAACTTATCGTGTATGTATTTTTTTTTGTACAACTGTGTATGTCGTTTAAAATCTTCATTACTCTTTCTTTTACTCGAGGCACACATAATTTTGGGAGGGCATATATGTGAAATTATATCTGTTTTTAACAACATTTGTTGTTTATCACAACGGAAAATGCTCACTATTACTTAATAAGAACATGATGTATTATATCAAGATATCGTTCTTTCATTAACCAATCTTCATATAAAAACTTCAACCATCAATATCCATGGAGTATCTTTAAACATAAGCATTTGGGGTGTATGCTTGTTCCGTTAACATGTGCTAACCTGCAATTAATTGGTCGGATTTAACCCATTAAGTTACAAAATTTACTCATCACATAGACAAAAATATTATTTTTTAGTAACATTATGCCTTATGCCTTATGTGTTGTTTTATTTTCTATGAGTTCTCTAGTAATGTTATGGTTGTTTTACAATTAAAATTTATTGAAGCTCGTCTCTTGGATAGTTTAATTGGTGTAGGAAATATTTTTACATACTTCGACAAACTTATTTACACAAAAAATAAGATCTTGCAAATATTTAGATACATTTATTACACATTTTTTAAATATATAATTTATTAATACTATCAAATTGTATTAAAATATAGAAAGTTAATTGTAAATGCATCTATATAAAAAAAGTAATTTAGTAATAGTCGTATATAAATTATACATATTAATTATATTATCAATTTTTTTATATGCGTAAAAAATGTCATATAGTTTTATAAATAAAGACAAAATGGAAGGAGGTGATACCTTTTGAGACACTTTTTCAAAATTATCATATAGTTTGTACATAATTTTATTTACGTAATTAGATATTTACTATTTGACTATTTCTTGACACAAATCCAATCTTATTTTGTTTGGACTCCTCTTTTATTGAACTCATATCTTATTGATTTTTTTTTTTTTTTTTTTTAAAAAAACTTCATCAAATTATCAATATAAAAATTGACTGATGTGATTTTAATGTTCAACAAGAGACACACAACCTCACCTAAGATATCTTTCCTACGCTCCTAAATTGCATGTGTTCAATATATATATATATAATCAAGCACGTGCACATAAAGCATAGAGTGAGAGAGAAACTATTTAAAAACAGTTAATAATGACAAATATAGAAGGGAGGAATGAAGAGAGGAAGAAGACAAACAACCTTTTAAAAAAATAAACAACTTAAATGTGATAGGATTACAATATGTATATATACAAGAGAATGGAAAAGTTCAAACTACCCTTACTATTAATATATAATAATATTATCTAATAAAAACAAACACAAAATTCATTTTTTTTGGCTAAACGAATTTAGTTTCTCCGTTGTTGGGAAGCGTGTCTTTTAAATTTATTTCATGACCAACTAAAGAGGAGAAAGGGCGAAAATATGAATAGAAAAAAGTTACACTTTCAACATTGCTAGCTGTCTGCTAAGAAAACTATTATTAGTGATTGGAATTCAATTAATTTCATCATTTAACATATGTAAGTGGGCATAATATTAGAAAAGGCATATGTAGTAGGTATTGACAACATTTTGCTTTTCTATTTTCACTCTTAATTTTTTTAATAAACAAATAATAAGTTTTGTAGTGATTATCTTCTCAATATTCATCTTATTAACCATACCACCAAGCTACCTGATATCACACGTTACAAATGTAAAAGAGATGCATGTTGAGGAGTATATCAGAACAAGCAACCTAGAGACAAGTTTCTAGTCTTTAGCGGGATGCAAATTCATATTCTTTGGAAATTCATATCGATGGTGTTTGTAGGCTGGTAGTATCGCTCTGAGTGTAGTAGCACCTTGTTGCATCCTTTTAAAAAAAAAATATGATCTACTTATAAAATTATGTTCAATTTGAAACTCACATAAATCTTATTCATATAATTAAAATACACAAATATATAATTATAAAAGACTAAGCTTATTCATAATCTATTAACAAGTGACACAATATCCATACACCATCAAACTTAGAAATAGAAGTAAAGTTGTTTAAACATATAAAACAAAAAAAGAGATCTAAACGTACAAAACAATTACATAAAACATTTAAGTTCATAACATAAAAGTAAAAATATCTATATAGTCTTTAGTGATGTTGCTCCGTGGTTCACAGACTGATAACTCGACTCAAAGAAACGTCTTCTATCTCTTGGCAACTCGAAAACAGTTTGCTGAAAAAACTTTTCTTCACAACAAGGCATGAAATTTATCATAATCATTATAGGATGTAAGAGGATGTAAGAATAAGTTTGAAACCAAAACAAAAATACAAATAAATCAGAAAAGTCATTTAATATGAATTTAACATGCATATAACGAAATGTTTGTTTGGCCTATTTTGTCATGTGTGTGATTGTCATTTTTAACCTTTATTCTTGATAACGTAATGGTGTTTCCTATTTCCAACATGTCTGAGATGCCTTATTCATGATCCTACAATATGTGCACCACACTGATAGTTAATGATGAAGCTAATGAAGCACCAACCTAGTCTAATGAAGCTAAAAGACACTTCTTTCCAATCTAACAACTTAGTGAACTAAAGCTCCAATATCCGTTGTCCTCAGAAACTTGTTTCATTTAATAATTGGCTTTTTGCAATCAAAGATCAAACAAGGCATCTCAAGAATATATGGTTCAACACCCAAAATTATATTTCCTCTACACTTCACGCAAGGTCAGCATAAAAATCAAATTGCAAGGTTCTATTTAAAGACAAAACATAAACATCTACCATTATATTTGAAAAAAATAAATACATAAGCATGCAGCCACTCTACTAATCCCTGTTATCTGAGTGCATAATTATTGAATTAATCCTCAAGTGAAAAGTTGCAATACATAAAAGGAATTTGTAAAAACAAAAGGGTCGCTCTAGAATTCAAATGCCAACAACCATCGCAGTTGTCTCTTTTTTTGTTCAAAAACAATTCACAATACAAACTTATTGGATAATGCAGAACCATGCAATAGACTCTAAATCATAATTTTTTTTAACCAATTTTAACAACTATTGTCTTCGCAATCGCAAGAGTCAATTAGATGTTGATAGTCCAGTCCTAGGCAAATTTGCACAGAACAGAACTACAGCTTTGAATCTGAACCTATAAAGTATTCAATCAAATACAAATTAGTCATGATGCAACATTAATTTATCAAACAACAGGCAGTCGATATATAAATGTCATACCAAAGGCAATCAAGAGACATACGCAGAGCAGCAAACTTCCCAAAATCAGACTCACTTGTAAACTTGCTGCAGGAGTTTTCCAAAGATTCTTGGTCAGACACTAATGCTCTAGAACCTATAGTGAGGTAAATGTTACCTGTCGCTTGAGACAACAAGTCTTCCTTTTTTTTTTCTACACACCATCCTTCATCTTCAATAGAAACAAAAAAAAAGGAACCTTCCAAAATGCAGAAGATGAGTACCTCAATTGAAAGGAATATAAAACTAGAGAAGAGGCTACACATTTTGTGCTTCATTTGAGCTCTTTCTGGACTTGTGATTTGATTTCTCTCCCCTGTAAGGCAATCCAAAATTATTATTATCTAATAATAACAAGAAAATATCTCTTAAAATTTCTTTTTGGGCCCTCGTCGTTGTGGGGTGGCTGTCATATGAAGGGCCAATAAGCAGTTCTACGTAAAAGGGTAAAGGAATTACTCGTCATGAGAGCTAAGACCCCAACAAGACTTCAGTTTCCGGTTGATATGCTTCAACTCCTTCTCTGAAGGACTTCTGTATTTCCTAACCTGCATACATAGCCAAGGCAACATTGGTCCATGTAAACAGAATAAAACCACATTACTAAGCTCATACAAAAGAAAATTCAGAAATACGCATCATTCGGTTTAGAAAACAACTACTAGGATGAAAAACAATTACCCAAGAATCAATTGCATCCAAAGATTCAAGAAGCTCGGCCATTGTATGCGTGGAATTCTGATGTGAAAAAACTCTGCTCAGAAAACTGCAATTAATGCCAGTGTCTAAGTGAACATCTGAGTAGATACATTGGATCAAAGAATCAACTAAAAATCACACCCCGGGCAGATCACTTTGTTGTTACATGATTGTGAAACAAGCAAAAGCTAAAGGAAATGATTTTTTGGGGGGCGGGGGTGATTATCACAAAGAAACATGTGAAACAAATACCTATCGAAGTCAACAACTTTATGGAGTGCATTTGAGTTACGCAGGGCGGCCAAGGCCAACTGCATCAGGAAGATACAGACTATTGTTGTCACAAAAAAACACAAAATGCTACAAAGGTGTTTCAAAATTTACAGATTATTTGGAGAATACCTGTCCAGGAGGAAATAAGAGTGGTGCATCTGTAAGCATCATTTTATCAACTTCCAGTCTTGCTATATTTTGCAAAGCCTATACAGCAGGAGAAAAACTATCATGAAACAAGTAGCTCTTTCTTTATAATCAACAAGAGTTGACCAGATAAAAATAGGTAAAATACAATCTATGGTCCTTTAATTTAATTGTATCAGATTGGTCCTTTGAGTTTGTACACCGTTACCCTTTTCCATCCAACCCTGTTAAAATGTGCGTATTTGGGATTTTTATTTTAATAAAAAGTAATTAAAATATATTGTTGCATTATACTTCAAGTAGACAATACACGTGGATGAAGAGAATGAGATCATCTACAATCAAGAAAGAAACTGCATGTTGTGCAGTTCTCAATACAATAGTTTACATTGCAACTACTATACTTAAAGAATAAAAGATTTTTATGGTTGAGATTGCCTACAGCTCCAAAAACTTAAAACGATCTCAATCTTGGACAAGTAATAAGTAAGACCAGTAATTGTCCAAAAAAAGGCGGAATGGTACCGGAGAACCTTCCTGCATATAAAATCATAAGCCAAAAATAATTCATGCACCAATGACCATAACAATGTGCTCAGCCTGATGATTACACTGGACAAAAAGATTAGTACCTTGAGTATTTGAAGCTTGTCCTCACCAGCATTGCAAAATTCCTGTCAATGCCCATAGTAACAATTTCCAGTTCAATATAGAATCATTAAAAAAATACTGCTAAAGGTAGACAAGTCATAATAGAATTATTAATCGAAAAAGAAAAAGAGAGAAAGCTGCAAATTTATTTTGAAATGCAAAAAATTGTAGACATTTAAAAAGAGTTCCACACAGCCAACTAGACGAACCTCAATATAATCTGTAAAACCTTCAACTGAGCGATATGGAGCATAAACAATAAGATCAAATTCCAGGCTCTGCAAAACCAGGGTTTCTTGTCATAGATGAATTAAAAAGTACATTAAAAAAAACTAGATCAATTTGATATCTGTGACCTATCCGTGCCTGATAAACTATCATCTCATTACTGAGAATCATTTGATGATCCTGTGAAATCCCCTTACCGAGGTCCTCAGCCGATACTTGATTTTCTTCTATTTTACAAGCAGAATATATGCAGGTCAACCTGTACAAAGGTTTCCTTCGAGTTACTGAGAAGCTAATGTATAAGAATGCCAAATTTGATGAAGTATATGACGGCCACACATGTAATCAAACAAATGATATCATAAGTAATCCATTCAACGGGATAAAAAAATTAATCAAAAGAGAAAACTGATAACCAATCCATCTCTCAGCAGTGCATCAGGTGCAATATTCTAACCAATTTTAACATTTTCAAACAATTAATAAACTAAGCATGAGTTCACCATAATGACCAGTGAGTCTGAATTCCTACTTAATATTTAAAAAAAACGAGTGCAGTAAATCATTAGTCAAGACTGAAGAGGTTCTCACAAAAAGCACATCTTACATTATATATTTTGGTTGATGTTCCATCACCGACCATTGCAGATAGAACCTTTTAAAAAAGATGAGCGCTGTTGCCTGTGTATCATAAACTATTTCAAAAGGATGACTACAGAAAACTAGTGTTGCCGTAATTATTATATTGACACAGACTGCTTCACAATTAATTTAAAATACCCAGAAAAGAGCTTGCATACCTGGATCTTATGAGGGAAATGGAAATTGTTACACACTTCTTGTAGCTTGTTTTCATAAAAAACCTTTATACATTGTTCTTCTTCAATACTAAGAGGTTTTATCCGAGAATGCTTTTCAGCTGACATAAAGTACAGCTCTTGTGAAAAGTTGAAAATAGAAACTCACACAAACAATGGGAACAAAATAATTTTCAAAAGACAGAATGTTTTTTATACGATCGAGGGGAAAAAGGACGGAATCAAATTTCAGAAATAACTTCACCATTATCGCTTGCAGTCGTCTGGGGTTCAGGATATGACAAAGACCCGTCAACATCTACTTCCATTAGAGTTACTCCACACTTTAAAATAAATTAGTAGTAATCAGCAACCCGGTAGTAAGCTATCAAATGATATCATATTATCATGAAATATTTTATCAGCAGGGAATAAGATAAAAGCAGTTCCACTTCCACATGAGGTTACAACATCAGAGAATATATACAACAATAAATGAGTATACGGTTATGGTCCTAAAAGTTCTCAAATTGAAATTCTCATCAGTTTATGAAGGTATGTATGTACAAGGTAGACTAAGACTGTGACCTTCTCTAGGATTTGTTTGGCTCTCTGATTAGCAGCTGTATATTTCTCAACCTAAAATGAAAGTAGATACAAGCAAAGAAAAAATAATGAGTTACGCACATAATATAAGAGAAAATTGAATTTCTCATGTGTGCCACTTGAATAAAAAAACAGTAAATTTAAACTAGCAATAAATCAAAATTCTCCATCCAACCCACTGTCTAACTAAAGCAATTGAATGAACCCGTGCAAAGAAAGTAGATGATCAGGGTTTGTTAGTTGAAGGACAAAGATGTTGTGAATTGCAGGTTAAAATGAATAGCGAAGATAGTAAGAAAACAAGTACCAGTTGTTGAGGAGAGAAGATCCACTTGGCTCGGTGTGTAGAGGTCAGAAAATCAGCCATGGCCAATCAGAAAGCCTGAATTGGTGCTTTTATCCACAAATTCCCAGTAGTTTAAGCCTTCGACGCAAAAAAATGACATTTAAACTTTCAAGCCGAAATGTAACAAACTGGAAGCAAGACCCATTGAATTGACAGCCACAAATGCCGAAAATATTCAACCATTCTTATACACGATATTTTAAATTTAGAAGAGTTGAAAACATCAAGGAATAGCACACCCAATTTCCATAGAAAGAAACAACAGGTGTTCATAACTCATTAGGAATCAGTCGTAAATCTTGAAGTTCTAGTTAGTGACAATAATTTTTTCAACAACGAATTCAAAGATCATAATAATTAAGGAATGAGAAACAAATTGACTTTTCCAAGAAAACATTTCTACTTAACAATTGACATTTCCAAGAAAAGATTTCTACTTAAAGCGCACGTTAGCAAGACCTTCAAGTTATAGCTATCAAGAACCGACAATGGCAGATATGTGGTTTAAGTGCAAGAATTAGTAGCAGATCATTCATAAATCTGTTTATCGAAATATTTGCATTATCTTTCAGCATGCACACACATACATTAAACGGATGCCAAATAGCAACTATTTCAGCACAGTTTGGAAACTTACTCGAAAACCAGGAGGAGTTCCAGCTGAATGGAAAAATATTCATTAAAGAGTTCTGCGATTATTTTTCGTTATTTTTTATCATTTAAATATACTTCCATTCATTAAGTTCATCGTTTCCGTTAGTTAGTTTTAACAACAAAAAAAGTTATGATTGTCATTTACTTTCTTTCGCTCCTTTCCAAACTCATAAATCTTAAATTTTATGATTTTCATGGACCTAATCTTTCATCACATTTTTAAATTTCATAACTTAAAAACTTTATTACGTAATCTATCATACAAAAAAAATAAAAAACCCTCAAATTTATTTCTCATTCTCTTCATTTTTAGTTATTTATTTTCACATTTTCTCTTTCAATTTTGTTAAATCAGTCTTTCTTTTTTTTTTATACAAAAGATATATTTTTTTTATTTAGTTTCTATCTTTTGATAATTAAATCAGCACAAACCCTTTTGTCTAAATTTTATTTTATTTAAGTTTTAATCAAAATTGTTTCAATTTTTTTTTTTATTCATTTGATATTGAACTTTTTTTTATCTCTTTCTCTTTTACTCAAAGATTATGGTTTTTATATTTAAATTGGGAGAAAATTATTTCTTAAAAAAGG
>JBBPBQ010000002.1:2600015-2677140 GCA_037974755.1 Cicer yamashitae
CATGTAAGTGTTAAAAATTAAGCAATTGGATTTTTTAGGTTAATATAACACGAGTCTATATTTTCCTCTTTCCCATGCACAAACAAACTTAAATTTGGTATTCTCTCCTAGTATTTAAAACTTGGTATTTAAAGAAACTTAATTTACAATATCGATATTATTAATTAGACTAAATAAATTTTATGGTAATTCAATTTTAAATTGAAATTTTTTACTTTCATATATAAATTTATAGGTAATATTATCATTTAAACAGAAGTTAAGATGTTCTTAAATATTTGATGATCCATTTATAAAAGAGAAGAAAAAAACATATTTAATATTTTATTACTAAATTATTTAACTTTTTTATTTATAAATGAATTCTCAAATATTGAACACATCCAAACTCTTTATCACAGTAGATTTAGATTCTGTTTTTTTTTTTTACCATATTATGAGAGAGAGAGACATACAAGCAAATTTTGTATGTATATAAGATTTATAAATATTATTTTGGTATCGTTGATATCTCTATATTAATTTATTTCCATTTCCGTGTCTCTTTGCTTTCTCTCTCTTCTCACAATAAAAGAGAGGCAAAAAAATCAGCAGACCAATAATTTATTTTCTCTGCCATCTCCCAAATTGCCACGTAACTAATTTCCATTTCATTCTGTCTTTCCTCCTTCTTACCGAATTCAATTCTGTTTCTTCTTCAACAATTCTCTCATCTCTTTCTTAAATCTTCATTTTTTACCACACAAATTCAATTAATTCCTCTCATTTTCTGGATTATAGTTACCTCTGCCAATTTCAGTCGGTGCCGGAGAATCATGCCGCCGGCTCTATTGGATCCGCCATTGCCAGTAACATCGTCGGTGCCGTCTTTAACCTCCGACACCATTTCTCCGGCACCGGCGTCGGAGAGTCAGCTATTCGATAATCTTAGAGGCTTGCAGTGGCGTGTAAATCTTGGTGTTTTGCCATCTTCTTCTTCTTCAACTTCCTTTGACGATCTTCGTCGTGCCACCGCTAATTCTAGAAGGGGGTAAGCTAATCATGCCATATTAGTGTTTTTTTTTTATCCAATTCTCCAAGGATGTCAAAAAAAATTCATTTTTCTAATATTGGGTTTTAAATTTAATCCAATTTACGGTATTTGGATAATTGTTTTCCTTACATTCAGTGCAAAGTTCATAGCTTTATGATGGGTGTTTTAATTAACTTTCTATTCCTAGCTATTGGTGTTTTTGTTTTTAACTTTGTATGTAATTGGCTATTATTCTCAATAAGCACACCTTTAAGGTATTTTTTAAAGATGTAGATACAATACAATCATATGGAAATACATTGTTGACAGTTTTCATTCCCAAATGCTGGTATGAGATGTTGATCTCTATTCATTCAGTTAAAGTCAATACTACATTTTTGTTTTTGTTTTTCTGTCATGTCATTATCATTTTATATCAAGGTATTGTTTCATTGGCAGAAATGAATAAATTTTGTTTCTTGATTTGGCACTGAGGGCTGTTTGTGTAAATTATTATATGGATTTCGGCGTTTGGCATTAATTTATACGTCATGTATTGTATACTGTAGTGTTTCCATCTTGAGAGACGAGATCCAAGTGTTTCTTGGTGTCTGTCATGCTCATGTATGCTCCAATTGCATTTTATTTTTGGACATGTCTTTACTCATTTTACATGTACTGTTTCTGATCTTGTCAGGTATGCTAGTTTGAGAGGGAGGCTCTTGGTTGATCCCCACATTACAAAGGATGGAACTAGTTCACCCAATCTTGTCATGGATAACCCACTTTCACAAAATCCAAGTAAACCTTGGCACATTTTTCACTTTCCATTCCTTCTTCATATTTCATGATTGGATAAATAAATCTATTCCCCTCATTTCGCCGATATTCTGTCATAAATTCCTATTTACTTAATGCTGTCTCCAAAATTTGGAATGCCATTGTGTCTATCTAACCCTCTCTGTCTCTCTTGTTTTTGAACTCCATCTGTGGTGACAATAAAATGTTCTTTATATGCAGACAGTACATGGGGTCGCTTTTTTCGCAATGCCGAGCTAGAGAGGATGGTTGATCAGGATTTATCACGTTTATACCCAGAACATGGCAACTATTTCCAGACACAAGGGTGCCAAGGCATATTGAGACGAATTTTATTATTATGGTGTCTTAGACACCCCGGGTGTGGTTATAGACAAGGTAAATTGCTCAGCCAACTAATAGCTACACACAATACATTTTACTTTCATCCTAAATATGTTTTCGCACTTTGTGACGATTTTTATTTTTCCTTCCAACTATGTAAGTAACCGTGCTTAAATGGTTAATTTACATTAATCTATATTGAAGTGAACTTTCTCATTTATGATGGGTGTATTATTTTTCATTGCAACCTTATATAACTAGACATAGCACATTAGCGCATGTAATTGAATGAAAGCTTTACTTTACCAATCACCAGAAGGCACATCATATGCTTTGTTCATTGCGAATCTCATGCTCTCTAAGCTATCGGCAACATGCTTTAGTTACAGAGTATTAAATGATTAACTTGATGGAAAACCTGTTACTTGGTATTTATCAGCAAAAAACCTGTTACTCGGTATCTATTTGAACCAACATTATTGAGCATCTTTCATTCATTTATTTTGTAGGAATGCATGAGTTACTTGCTCCTTTGCTTTATGTTCTACAAGTTGATGTCGAGCGCGTTGTAGAAGTTCGAAAAGTTTACGACGACCACTTCACAGACAGATTTGATAGTCTCTGTTGTCAAGAGAATGATCTTTCTTACAGCTTTGATTTTAGAAAATCTTCAGAGTCGACAAAGGATGAAATTGGCTCCCATGGAAATGCAACAAATATCAAGAGTCTTGATGAGCTTGATCCTAAGATACAGACCATTGTATTCCTAAGTGACGCTTATGGGGCTGAAGGTGAACTGGGTGTTGTTTTATCTGAGAAATTTATCGAGCACGATGCTTACTGTATGTTTGACGCTTTAATGAATGGGGCCCACGGTTCAGTTGCAATGGCTGATTTTTTCTCTTATTCCCCTGTTGCTGGGTCCCAGACTGGTTTGCCACCCGTAATTGAAGCTTCTGCTGCATTGTATCATTTGCTGTCTCATGTGGATTCATCTCTGTATAGCCATCTTGTTGATCTCGGGGTTGAACCTCAGTACTTTGCTCTCCGCTGGTTGAGAGTTTTATTTGGACGGGAATTTCCACTTGACAACCTCTTGATCATTTGGGATGAAATATTTTTATCAGATAATAGTATAATCGAAAAGCACGTGGAGGACAACACAGACCCTGGTTTTAGGATCTTACATTCATCTCGTGGAGCATTTATCTCAGCTATTGCTGTGGCAATGTTACTTCATTTAAGATCTTCACTACTTGCGACCGAAAATCCTACAATCTGTCTCCAGAGATTATTAAGCTTCCCCAAAAACACGGACATTAAAAAACTAATAGAAAAGGCTAAGTCCTTGAAGACTCTTGCATTAAGCACTGAAATTTCATCCTCAACACCTACATTTGTAGAGTATCAGAACAAGGGTAAATCGGTTATTACAAGATCAATTACCATTCCATGTGAATCAGGTTCGCCTAAAACTCCTACGAACTTAATACCTGATAATAGCTACTGGGAAGAAAAGTGGAGAGTTGTCCACAGTGCTGAAGAATTAAAACAAGATGGAGTAGAAAAACAGGTTCCATCTCAGAAAAAGAGATGGACAGAAAAGGTCAAGTTAAGTTTGAAAAGAACAGAATCTGACCCGTCTTCGTCAAGGATTACGAGTGGTCAAAATGAATCCAAGGCATCTGTTAAGCGCAGTTTGTTAGAAGATCTTTCCAAGGAACTTGGGTCAGAGGAAGATACAGAAAAACTCTACAATCACGAAATCTTGTGCCAGCAGGATAATCATTCGGTAGCGGTTGAAGTTGAGCAACTAGATGATGGCTCTGAAGGCAGCAACAATTACTGTGGTGAGGATAGATGTCTAAATAGAAACACTGTTAGTGAGGAAAACTCATTGAACCCAGCTAGTCCTCCTAATGAGATCAAAGATCATGAAAATAACTCACTGAAAAGTAGTGTTGAGTCTAATTTTTCCCTTGATGAAATTAATGAAACTTCACATTGTAGTCCCGTTGATTCGCCTCTTCCAATTTCCGATCATCCCGAGAGTAACATGTCTCAGGTGCCAGGGTGGAATAATGATTCCACAGGAAATTCGGCCGCACTTTCTAAAGATAGAAAACTAAATAAATTCCAGTGGTTATGGAAGTTTGGTCGTAATAACGGCGAGTTAATGTCTGATAAAAGAGTTGGTGCTTCTGATGAGGCTGTAAAACCCACCAACAATTGTAATAATAATCAAAGTAATACAGTACCCTCATCTACAGCTGGTGAGCATGGCAGTTCTGTTAATTTTAAAGGAGAATCTGTAGACCAGAATGTGATGGGAACTTTGAGGAATATTGGGCAGTCCATGCTTGAGCATATTCAGGTAAGATTCTTTCTGATTTTCACTAAAATTCAATAACAAGTTAGTGAGTGAACTCAAGATAGAATTTTGAGGATTGAAATGTGATGTGATCATCCTAAACTGATGTTTCAGAAAAGTTATCTAAGGACTGTATTTTTTTTGTAACAGGTGATTGAATCTGCTTTCCAACAAGAGCATGGTCAAGGAGCTTCACTGGATAATAATATGTCTAAAAATGTTATGGTTGGCAAAGGGCAGGTTACTGCCATGTCAGCTCTCAAGGAGCTCCGCAAAATTAGCAACCTTTTGTCTGAGATGTGAGACGAACCTTAGGTTGACCTGTATATATATACTGTATATTTTTTGTAATTTGTAATTACGATTCTTTAGCAGTGTTAATGATACAAGTGTCATCTGCTTTACTTCTGCAGTTTATGAATATATCAAGTTTTGAAGATGTTTAGAGGAATCCATATGTAAATACATGATGTATTTGTGTTACATTACATGAAGTGAAATAAATTATGATTCATTCCTATATTCTCATTTTATTTGGAGGTTGCAAAAGTAGTCATAAACTACTATTAATAATATTGATGACAATCATGGATTTGAATTTACTATTATCGTAAAGTCGCCAATTTTGACCAACATCGAATGATTAACCTTCTAATTCTAATTCTAATTTAGAATTAGAATCAATTTACTAAGTTGAAACATTGGTCGTCTGATCTCGATTTAACGATGACAAAGTTTAAGATTGCTTTTAAGACAAAGTTGAAACATCGAGTTCACTTTTCGAGGTTGATCTAGTAAGGTTAATGAAGTGTGATTTGTCTTGATTACTCAGTTTCTAATTTTGGACCATTACTCTTTGGAATTTTTTATATAAAAAATTAACCTTTTAATGTGAGCGGGTGCAAGTGTGCGAACAAGAAGGCCAAATGAAAAATTAATCACTGATGGTTACAAATAAAAATGTACATGTAATGTAACATTCACTGTCAAGACTTGGATTAACCCTGCTTCAAATAACAAAAGTTTCATCCTTTTTGTGGTGAGAAAGAGAGTGACGTCTACATTATATTGTAGTTCCCTTGATGGTGCATGGAACTATAAGAATAGCTAGGTACTGGTAAAGGATCTCCAAATGGATTAGAAGAACCCATAACTGACATCTGTTGAGGGTAATGAGCTTGTGAATGTTGCTGCTGCTGGTAAGGAACCATCATCATGTTGTATTGTTGTTGTTGCTGTTGTTGGAACATCATTTGTTGTTGTTGTTGGTGTTGGAACATCATTTGTTGTTGAGCCATTAATGCCATTTGTACATTAGATGGAGGTGCTACATTGTTGGATATTGCAAATGGATCTTGTTGCTGATTATTATAATTATCAAATGGATTATGTATAGTCATCCCTCCTCCATATCCATAACCGGCATTTTGGAGTTGAAGTTGTCTTCTGGCATTTTCATCTTCATACAAACTGTCTAACAATAGCTTGTCAAATCCACCAGCCTGACTCATCATAAGAGACAACAACGGTGTTATCTTTATACAGGTTTGAAGGATTAACTGTAATCTCAATGAGCTTAAAAATATGAAAAGAACTTTAGCATGACTTCAATGCAACATTTTATGTATGAGTTTTTCTTAACTGTCATTAGTAATGTACCACTGAAACTTTAGATTGAAAACGTATCTAACACCGACACATGTGATTCAATTCAATCAATTCTTTCTTTTCACTTATTAACAAGTTTCTACATGTCAATGTCAAAGTCAGTGTCGTCTTTGATATCGATGTTTGTGGCAGTGCTTCATAAATCACTTGTAATAAAATCATTTTCAACAACATCGATCTAGAAATTTGCCACATCTATCTAGAACATACTACTCAAAGTAATGTAATTTGATTATGTATGGTGTGCACATAACTACTGTTTTCAAACAGAAGTCTTATTGATGTTGTGAACCTATATGATAGCAAGTGATGAAGTGGTAACACAAACCATTTTGCGATCTGGCGCTTCGCTCGTGTGTTTGCTTGGTGTTGTAACAAGTGCAAGTTCCCAACCAGAAGCTCCACTTATATTAGTCAAAGCAAGATTGTTCAAATTTCTCCCTACATAAAATTTGAAAACTCTTTAGAATTGGATCAAGTATCAAACAACAAGCATGTTAGCTAAATGATATATATTATTGAGGTTTTTTTTTTGGGTCAACAATACGATTGAGGTTTAAAAGGGGGGAAAAGATATATATATATATATATATATATATATATATATATATATATATATATATATATATATATATATATATATATATATATATATATATATATATATATATATATATATATATATATAGGTATTCTCGTGGATTTTATAGAATTATCCATATGAAAACTATTGCTAGCATATTACAGAATCATTTCCCATTTTTACTACTTGATTTCACACTATAGAGCTGAAGAGACAGCTAGTTACTCTACAACTTTTCTCAACTATTGTGTATTGTTAAGTAATTATTTTAGCCTCTGGAAGACTAGATAATGAATATCCTTCTAGCATATATTGGTGAAGCAAATTGCAATTTCAATTATTTAGGGGCATGCACTATAAAATTTTATATTTCTTAGAGACTGTTTGGGAAAGCTTCTCGAATTGGCTTATGACATAACCACTTATATGATAAGAGCTTATAGCATAAGTGTTTAATTAAGTTGTTTATCCAAACATGACTTTAATCAACTATCATTTATTCTAGGCCTTACCGCCAGGTGGTAGAATTGCTAGAGCCAAAGCATTGCGCTCCTCTAGTTCTTGAGCTTTTGGATTTATTTCATTTAGACCCTGCAAAGGTGGACAAATACTTATATTATTACATCAAACCAAATATCACAAACAAGAAAACCATTAGCACATAATAACCAAAACAGACCAGCAAATCATCAGTATCATCATCAGTTGATATTAGAGGAGGAAGCTCAGCCTCCTCTGTTTGATCCTTATCAATAGGGTCTTCCTCCTTGACTTCTTCAGCTTCTTTCTCAATTGCTTCAGGCTCTTCAGTTTCTTTTTCTTCTGGTTCTTTCTTTGGTGATTGATCATTTTCTTGATACTCCTGATGTTGAATGACCTTTGTTAACAAATAAGAGCATATACTCCATATACATTGGGGGCATGCATAAAAGTTTAAGAAAAATTAACATTACAACATGTTTAAGAAAAAACATAGCTTTGTTTGGGCATTGTAGTGGTTTCTTTAAGATACCAGTTGCAACAAATACAGAAAATTCAATGATGTTGAGTCATGCACAATAACTTGAACCAAAATATAGATGCAAGATTGTTGAGAAAAATGTAATGATAAAAACATGTAAAATAGGGTAATAGTTAAAAATGTTTTCATGGTACTTTTCTTACCAGTCTCTTAACAGTGCCTGTTGGAGGTGCTTCTTTAATGTATTCTTCCATTGTGGCAACAAAAGAGGGTGGTGGCTGTTTATATCAGGAAATAATTTAGTCACAAATCATTTGATATCAAATGAAATATACATATTAATGACAAACAAAGAACCTGTCTCAAAATTGGAAATTGAAAATTCCTAGCAAGGTCCAAGCCCTTGCAGTATTCATAAAAATCAGCAAGATTTTCAGCCTGCATAGCAAAAAAAAATCATCAATTAGGAAAACCTTGTTGAGTATTAAATATAATTCAATTTTGACAACAAGATGGTGTGTTAAGTAAAGCATCGTTATAGACCTGTTTGCCAGCTCTTTTATAAATAAGCAAACCCTTTATCGCGTCGTATCTCGTCATATCAAAGAACTGCAGTTTAATTTCATTAGTTAGTTCCATTCAATATTCAAGTGATTTGATCAAAATAAATAAATTGAAGTGAGATAGACATTACCTCGTCAACAAGTTTTATGATTCCATCATTGAGGGCACAATATATTTTAAAGCTTTCTTTCAATACCTGAATGATATTTCCAGAAGAGAAAAAGTATTGTTAGAGAAATAGTCACAACTCACAATACTAAAGAAATGGATTCCAAGTCAAAATAATATTTTTTAATGGAAGAAAAAATAGATACTATAAGGATGAATTAGGCTACAAAAAAATTTCATTGTAGGAAATAAATCCATGAGGGTAGCAATTTCACAGTCTAATTCATAATGTACTGTAGTCACTAACATGGAGAGAAAAACCATCTCTTCAATTAGTTCTATTGATCAGAGTAAGAATTATATGGATATAATTCTAAAAGATTCTCCTATGCATATATAAATTTTGCAAAGCTATTTGCAATTCTACACTTGAACAGGTTTCTTTTTATATATAAAAAAAAAATGACAGAATTGACACAACATTGTCTAAACTAATACTTAAAATTGCTATTATGTGAAAGAGTACAAACTAAACATTCATACCAGGGCCAATGCATATTGTATTAGATAATTGTTGAAAGCTGATCCTTCAGGCTGCAATGTATAAAATCAAACTAAATGTTATCTAAAGGAAAGAAAGAGCAACAATATTTCATGCAGATGTAGCACAACATATTAGGCCTGTTTTCTTTAGGTGTTTCCTGTTTCTACTTCCATTGATAAAATAAACATTAGATGAAGTTTTTGAAAATGCATTTTAAAAACAGATTGAGTATTTTCAAAAATTTTGAAAATGTCAAAATATTGTTTTCAGTGTTTTTGAAAATGCATTATCTCTAATTAACTTCTATCTTCTCTCCACTGACATAAGTTCATAACCAATGTCATTGTAGCCAACGACCGACATGCAAAATAAAAGTTGAAAATGTTTTTAGAAAGTAAACGCCTACCTGACAGCAAACAAGTCGGTAAAGAAGTTGCTGCAATGCAGGCAGCTGCTCCAACAGCCCATCACTAGTCAACATCCTTGTTCTGCTATGTGCCTGTCAAAGCTTAAACTTACTCATTTTCTGAAAACAGCAATAAAAATTGCATTAAATTCAAATTGAAAGAAAAGTACACACCTTAGTTGAACCTGGTGATGCTTTTGTTAAACGCTCAAACTCAATGTCATATTTAAGAATTCTAAAACATTCAAGTCTTTCTTCTAAAAATTGTGCATAGGTTCGAACCCATGCAGAACAATCCCAAGCTGCATGCATTAAAAAAATTGACATAACAAAAGGGTCTTAATAAACCAATATAATGGAAAAGTTACAACAAATGATTAATCGATTAATTTACCTAGAGGGCTTGAGTCATCTTTGAAGTTAGATATTTGGAGAAAATGTACCCTGCGTGAGTAGTTTACAAGGTCTTCTTTGAAACTAGGATCACCTTCTCTCAATATCCTATGAATCACTATCAATGTCTTTATGGCAACCTGAAATCAAAGTGATATCGTGATTTTATTGAAATTTTAAAGTCAGTTTTTATCACAATTGCAATTACGCATCTTGATTCTAATTATTCCATCAAACTTAATATCAATCAAAACATGCACTAATGTGTGAAAAGGACTTACTATCCAATTTCGCGTCTTCGAAAGTCTCTTGGAAAGTGTGTGTATGCAATAAGCTACATCTGCTCGTGGTTGGTGTGCTGATGTTGCATAGAATATTTCTACAAAGAAGACCAAAAGAGAGAAAATTCATTAACACAATAGAATAGCAAATAAGTTTAATAAAATTCCAATTTGGCATTATTGTAATGTCTTCATTTCTAATTTCTTCTAACGCAAGCAACGAGATGGAAAATTAACAAACATAATAGATTGATCAACCAATGCATGCCTCATCAAAAAAAATATATTCAAAGCAATTTAATGAAACGAATTATAAGATGAAGATGAAAAAGGCATAATCAATTTATATATGTATATATATATATACTCACTCCGAACGTGACGTTCTTTTGGAGGATATTTTACGTGACTTGTAGCTTTTACAATTGCAATGTCCAATTCCTATTCCATAACAAAAACATATATAATTAATTTGAAAGAATAAAGAATGGAAAAGGAAAATGTGAATATTGAGTTAGAAAATAAATAACCGAGATAGAGAAATTAATAATATTTATATATTATATGTATAACCTTGTATTCGCTATTGACCTTGGCTAGGCCAACCTTGGTGGAATCTTTAAGAGCTCCGTAGGCCTTTCTAAATGTTTCGAATGTTCCCATTCACCAATTAACTCCTGCTGAAATTGGAAGAGGAAAAGAGAGAAAGAAGAAGGAACAAACAAACAATGTTGTTGTTCTCTTCTTCTTTCCTCTTTGTTAGTGTGTCGTTTTTCCAGCAATAAAAAGAATAAACCAATGAAAAGGGTATTTTGGTAGTTTCCCTTGTATAGGCCTTAACTAATTAATGGGAATATATTTGACCACGCTTTCTGCAGATTTACTCATGTCAATTTACAAATATGCCTATAAATAATAATATGGTTATATATTTTTGATGCTTATATGCATGCTGCATTACAACGTGGAGACCATCCAATCCAAGACAACTTGGACATTTTTCTCATATTTGGAGGAGGGTTGGAATTGCCAAATTATTTTTTATTTGTTTATTTTTAGAATCAATAAAAGTGTTTGGTCATTTACAGTATTTTTAGAAATTTTTTAATTAAGCGTAATTGTATCTTCGACATTGTGTCCATTTCTGTTTTTTTGAAGAATAAAAAATAATTTTTTGACAAAAAACAATAATTTTGTTATAAAAACATATAAATTATTTATAAAAAAAAATCAATTGTGATCCTTGGTGTTGGATATGTTTAAATATTTTTTTTTATAAATTAACGAACAAACCTATTATAAAAACTCCAAAATTTTAAATATATAAGTCTCTTACCACTCAAACCAATTATGTGCGGATATATGTGTAAAACTCTAAGCATGTGATGTTAAAAATAAGATAAATATATATATTCAAATTTAAATTTTAAAAGTGTGACATAAGGTAAAAGTACAAATATTTAGTAGTATAAATATGTTCGTTTGAGTCTGGAAAGCCTAACTCAACAAATAAATTTCAATATTGTTATGTTGAATATCATGTCTCGAGTCTGAATCTAAGATCTTGTAGTTGTGTGTGAGTTTAAAGTGATATTTACCGCAACATTTACCGACAATATATGTATATATATGTTCACTTGATGATGATCGATATATGATAACATATAGATGTTAAAGCTCATGCCCTTCAATTTTCCAGTCTTGAGAATGGTGGTTGTGGCATTAGTTCAAACTTCAGTGCTATTTGGTTGGCTTGTGTGCAGCACATGTGGAAAACTCGTAATTCAATTATTTTTAATCATAACATGTGTAATATTTATTTAATAGTTAAGAAGGTGCAACTGATATCGTGGTTGCGGTTTAGAGCCAAATATACTAATTTTATGTATGATTATCACTCATGGTGCTCTCACTCTCGAGTGTGTTTGGGATATAGTAATTTATAGAAAGCATTTATGCTATGAATGGATGTTTTGACTGAGTTGATTACTTGTTGAGGGTTTTGGTTGGATGTTTTCTTGTATCAAATAAACTTTTGTATTTTTATTTCTTATTAATCCTTGTACTAAGAATTTTTTTATTTATGAAATGTTATTAGCAGTTTCAAAAAAAAAAATATTTATCTTATCATGTATTTGAAGTGCATGTGATAATATGGTAACGTTATTTTATCTCGGTACACACCTCATAATGATAAAATTATATATATATATATATATATATATATATATATATATATATATATAATTATCACAGAATTAAATTAATTTTTTTTAATAAGAATGTTATTTTCAAATTTTTGATTACAGTATACATATTTAATTTTTTTATATATAAAAGGATAAAATTACCTTTTTAATAAAATATGCACATTTTTAAAAATAAATTTTCAATATTTTTACTTTAAAATTTAATATGACATTACATTTTTTATATTTTAATTATATTTTGTGTAGATAAATAGTTAATCCGCATATTTTTTTTAACATTTTTTTAAATAATACCAAACAATTATAATTTTTTCCGTGTTTCTCTTGTCTTAATCATCATGCGAGTCCATATGGTTACAACAATACTGAACAATAAATTTTCTTTTTTACTGTACACAATTGGAAGGATAATACATTCTTTTTTACAAAATTAGAAGGATAATACATAATCATAGCACGACTGAATGAATCGACGATGGCTTAATTGACAACTCAAAAATCAAAGCACGATAGAGAATACTTTGCCAGCTATAGACGTTTATACGGTTAATTTCCTTTCGCCTATCAATTTCATCATCATTATAAGTACCATATTGAAGTTATTTTATTAAAAACTAGTCTTTTTTTTTTTTTTATTAGATGAGACTATTGTAAATGATAATTTCATGGTTGAAGTAAAAAGTTAAGAAATAGAACGATCAAGAAATCACATATTTAATCTATATTATTTACTAACAATATTAGTAATAATTATTATTATTATTGTTAATATTAATATTAATATTGACCATTGAAAAAAAACTATTGTAGAATTTAAAAAATAGCCAAAGTTGATTTAAAAATAACACATTAAAAATGATATTAATAGCATTTTTTCTATATTTATGTGAAGAATAAAAGCGAAGAACCTTCCAGTGGCCATAATCCAAAGAAACAAAGTATAATAGAATCTTGGGCTTTTATATTTTCATTTGGACTACTTTCTTGGACTCTTTTCTTTTCTTTTTTATCTTTTCTTTTCTAATACAGGAAGGAACAAGAACCCCAAAAGTAAATGTTACAGAAAAATATACATAAATAGATAATCTCTGTCTTGAGTAAAAAAAAACTGTTTTTTTATTATTATTTTTTATTTTATTTATTATTATAGAAGTCCCAAAAAACCATGTGATCTACTGCTACTACGTACATATACTATATATATCATCTTTGTGCGTTTTAGCTAGCATTCAGCCTCCTAACAAATCGCCCCTGCCACATCACAAACAAGGTAGACGTGTTACCTCAATTGAGACAATCACTTATCACAAAAGAAAATGATTAAGTTCATGGGTATAATTTGTACCCCAAAAAAATGTTAATAGGTTTAATAATGGTTTAAATGTATACACGGTCAATGTTAAATTATATATATATATATATATATATATATATATATATATATATATATTCAATCATATCTTAACGTATACACATTTATGTAAATATTTTAAAAATTGATAAAAATTTGACTAATTACATAGATAAAGAAAATTTTATAGTAAGTGCATAATAATTAAAAAAATTCTTTATTACACCTAACTTTTTCTCCCTTATCTTTTTTTTTTTTAATCCTTTTTCGTGCAATTAAGGTGTTTTGTGTGAAAATTACAAACTTTGTTGTTACTAGTTGCGGTTGAGGCTAATTTGTCTAATAACGGTTAGATTAGAATAATAATATCCAATTAGGACAAAATGAAAGACAAAACATGATGATGTATATGAACTTAGACAAAAACAACATGTTCGTTTTTCATTAGTAATAATATAATCAGAAAATAATCTAAGCAGAATATTTTGATATAGAGATAAAAAAGTAAAAAACAAGCATTAAGACCTGTTGATAAATTATTATTTCTGCAAAAAATACAAAGAAAGCCTAAAAAGATTGCAGTAGCTAAACTAAACGAGTTGAACAAAGATCCTCAAAAGTTGGACAAAAAGTGACCAACCACCACAACGGGGTCCACTCTCCATAACAAAAAGAAATGCACATTATCCAATTATCATAACCATATCATAAACTGGATTTCACTGACACATGGCATAACATAGTAGTAGAGTAGCAGTAGTAGTAAATGAAATTTCTTCAAGTGTCCTCACTCAACTGAACTGAGTCGTACCTTCATTCTTGGCCGTCGATCTGCGTTGACTTTCCTGACCTGATATCTGATCTTCTTAGAGAAGAGACGCGTACGCCGTTTTTCTTTGTAGCGCAGCACGCTAGCTTCTCTCACACCTCCAACTCCATTGTCCCACAACAAATCAATTTGTGACAGCCGTGCCTGCCTCCCACAATACCAAAATCAAATTCGGCAATTATCCACTGCACTATACTATTAAATCTGTGACTATACAAGTATCTAATTTTTTTATTTCAATTAATGTCAGAATGTGACCAAACATACATAGGGGGAAAATATCCAATCACCAATAACTAATTTGACCCAACACAAAATCACCTAATTCAAGACCAAAAAAAATAGTAACTTAAAATGAACATCAAGTCTTGGTTCCAAACAAAAATATGTTTTTACTTTTGACATTTTTCTGGGATGACATGTTGAAAACCATTAAATATTGTAAGGGAATGTTTCTCTTTTTTCGAAATAAAATTTCTTAACTTGAAAAGTAAAGTAAGAGGAATGGGGCATGACATGCATGAAATACTTTACTATTTCTGTTTCAAAAAGTGTGATTCCTATATCCACGTGACTAAAATGTCACCTAGTAGCTATATTAGTAAAGTCTCCAATCTTTTTATTTATTTATTGAGGAATTATATAAGTGGCCTTTTCTTTCCCTTTTTTCCAAACAAAAACAGAGTAAAACAATGCTTAGCTTGTTGTTTTCTTTTGCAATATGAGGGATTAAGGTTCTAAATTTTCGTTAAGGTTTAAACAAACAAAAAAAATTAGGTGTTGGATTTTGATTGGGAAGAGAAACATACATTGACGTCATTTCCCGGTGCGTCGGAGACAGGGCTGTCGTCGGCGAATGGTGTTCCTTTATCGGACCAAGCATTCCGAACGTCTTCGTAATTCAGTTTCAACAACAAACCGGTTTTCCTTTTTGGCAATTCCGTTTCTTTCAACAACTCCTCGTTCTGTTTCTCCATCGTAACAACCTTCTTCTTTTTCTTCTTGTCCGTCACCGTCACCGGCGCCGCCGATTTCTCACCGACACTGCAAATTTTCGGAGAAATTTTAAGAATATCAACAGCAGGAAAATTCCACCAATTTCCTTCATCAACATGACGAAGAGCCCTCACACCAGTTCTCTGTAACCCTAATCGGAAATCGAATTTCCCGCCAAAACCAATCCATGGATGATGAGAAGAAACGGCGTTAGAATCTTCCTCTTGTTGGACTCTACTTCCCATGATACTATCGATTCCTTCTTCGATTTCTTCATCGAGAATCGATTCGGTGTCGAAATCAATATCATCGTTCAATTCGAGGGAATTCACCATTGAACTTATCTCTCCGGGACTCTGACAGTGACACGGTTTCACAGGTTTGGGCTCAGACGGGAAATTGGGTCTGTGGTTTTGGATTGGACCGTGAAGTAAAAAAGATGATGACGTGTCAAAAACTCTGAAAGGTAAAAGAAGTTCAGAGGAATCTGATTCGTACGTTTTTTCTGATGAAGGTAGTTTAGTGAATTTATTATTGTTGTTATGATTGGGGTGTGATTTTAGGTTGGGGTTGGAGAATAGGTTCGGGTAAGCGGTTGAAAGGAGTGTTGCGGCTTCGTTGTAGGTTTGGTTGGGTCGTTTTCGAGGGGTTCTTGGTTTTGTGGTGGAGATTGTGAGTGGTGAATTGGTTGATTCGGAGATGGTTGATGAAGGAGAAGAAGAGGTTTGTGTTTGTGATGTTCGACTCCATGAACATGGTGGAGATTTAACGATATCTAAATCTAGACCGTAGGTTCTTCCCCCTGTTCCACTCAAACACGAAGACATAGTTTTATTCTAATTAGGAAAATTGAACATGTGGAAACAACAAATTGGGATTTGGAAAGGAGAAGGGGGCTCAGAAAAAAGGTACAAAGAAAAACCCTAAACCCAGAAAGTACAAGAAATATTTATTAAAAAAAAAAAAGAGAGTGATGGAATAAAAGAAGTGAGGAAAAAGCCAAGAGGTTTAGTTTAGGAAAAGAAGTTCAAAAGTAAGTGTAAAGAGAAGAGAGCATTGCAAAGTGGCAGAAAGAAAAAATCTCCGAAATTGGTGTTGGCCGAGAAAGGGAAGTACTAGAAAGAAAGGGAAGGTGGCCAATGAATTGAAGAAGAAAAGAGAAGTGTTAATTATAAGTGAGAGAGAGAGAGAGAGAGAAGTCACGGGAGAGGAAAGATAAAAGGGAAAGGTTCGTCTGTAGATATAGGCAAAACTGACAGAGAGAGAGAGGGGGGAGGAATAAGCCCACCACCGACTGTGTCTCACACACACACTTGCAGAGAGAAGGTTTGTTGTTAGTAAGATGAGAATGAGAACGGAGGAAGAGACAGTTTCTGTGCTATTCCGAATGTGGGGACTCCTGCTCTCATTAACCTCTTTTTCAGTTTTTCTTCTCTTTTTTCACCACCTCTTCAATTATTCTACTCTCTCCTTTTACTATTATGTCCTTCCTTCCTCTTTTCTCCTTATTTTCAAATTTACTTTCTTTTTACTTTTCTTTTTTACTATCTATTCTTATATTTCATTCTTCTAAACTCATAAATTGAGTAAATTAATTATTAATATTATAATTATTTATTAATAGTTGACATAATTTATTTAAATTGAGTTGTTTGAGTTTATAAAATAGCCTAATACATGTTTCTACCCATTTTATGCAACTGGAGATTATCAATGAAATGTTTTTACAAGGCAATTTTAATTGTATGTGTTGACAATATATATAAATATAAAATAATTTACATAAATGTTTAAGGTTTAGATTTTTATATGGATATTTTGAAAACATTGTTTTTTTAATGTAAATGGTGATAATTAATTAGGCGTTTATTTGAAAAAAAATTATACTATCAGCATATATGTAAATTAAAATTTTATAGTAACCTGCAAAAAAAATTATATGGCAATAATTAAAATTACACAAAAATTGGAACTTTAAACTCGGGCAGTTTAGTAATTGAGCAATGAAAATGTTGAGTTGGCAGGGGCAACAATATATGATGTACCTTAGAGGATAATTTGATAACATAGCAAATACTGCAAAAAGGTTGTTTAGGGATATATGGAAAAGGCTCTTATCTGATGACGAGGCACAGTTTGATTGGATATTTTAGATTTTCAGGGCTTGCGTGGTATGACATAGCGGTTCATCAGTTTTCACGTGTATGAATGAAAGAGGTGAAATCTTGGACGTGTTATATGATCAATGATTCCGACCTTTTTGTTCTCTTTCGTAATTTAATCTGTGGCATCTCAACTATATACGTTGCCATTCTTATGTTCAGTGACTCCTTATTGCCAATTCAAAATCTTTTCTTTTCCCCCCGATAACAAGCTTCCAAATTTCATGTCCATGTTGAACACACACTGCTAATGTATTCATTTTTTTGTTCTGTGTGAGAGAATTAAGACATTTAAATCAGTTAAGACGGTTTTGGAGAGGCGGCTGTATTCTCTTTTACTACAAAAACGTACTAATGTAAAAATGTAATTATGTAAAGTGTCATGTGTGCATTCAATGCTTACTATCGGTGACCAATTTAACCATAATTTTATAACAAGACAAAAATATTATAACAGATTGGAAGAGTTAAAATAAAACTAATAAATTTATTAATAAATTATTTTTTTAATTATTTTATTTTTACTAATTTTTAATAAACAATGAAATAGTTAAATATAAAAAATAGAATAATTAAATATAAAAATATATCAATTTATTAAAAAAAAATTAAGAAAGACTACTCCACATAGTCTATTATTTGTATTTGGTTAAAATTTATCTCTCAAAATTTAATGATTTATTGCAAATCCAAATGACTACAATCCCAATTTATATAGAGAATGGGATTGGTGCCCAACTATGTGTTGGTTTTTTTAATATTATATACAAACGACTGCTATATGGTTCCATCATGTTACATGACCCGAAAAGCGTAATTACTTTTCTATATATTTTTCAGTGTATTATTATTTAACTTTGTTTCGTGTGTTTTTACTTGTCTTTTTTATTGGTTATTCAATCATTCGTGTGTTTTTTACACAGAAAGCAGATTGGTACTTCATAGCTATATTAAACTCTTCAATTATAAAGTACATGACTTTATTCCTATCAAATAGCATCATTGTTTAGAATATATAATTCTTTATAAAGTACACGACATTATGGATAATTATAAAATGTTTTTATAAGTTACTTTAAACAATTATCAGTAATTTATCTAAACATTATAATTAGTTACATAAACAAATTTGTAAATAAAGTCAATATTAATTTATGGATTTCATTTACAAACATATGTATGTGTCTAATTTATATTTAATGTTAAATAAATTATCTATAATTTTTTAAAGGCAACTTAATTCTCACTCCTATAAAATGTATCACTTAATTCCCAATCAAATTACAATGCATGTCTAAATAACAATAATTTATCATCCTTATGCTATAATTTATTTTTGTCGAATTTTTAAATAACTCATGGTAGCGTTCATGTCAATTCATAATTTTTAAATGATTTTAAACTGTAAATTTTACATTTACAAGCCTTGAGTACGGATTTGGGATGCTCATCAAATATTGGGATTGTTCTTTTGGCAATGTTTTCGCAAAATCATATTTTAATTAAATTTGAACTCTTAGATTATGTAACTTTATAATATGTTATGGTGTTAAAAAAAAAATACATGTCACTATGTACTTTCTACATTAAGTTTTTTCTCTTACATTGGATTATTTCCCTAGATACTTATTTATCTAATTGATTATATAAGTTTATGTACTCTTTAATGTAATTCACGCTCTCAATTATTAATATTATTTAATTTATTTTTTTCCATTTATCTCTTATCAATGACTTGAGTCAAAAATCATAATAGATATTTCTATCATTAAGTCATGGGCAAATCATACCATGTACACCCAAAAAATCTAAACTAAAACCTTAAGAATGAAAAGGCGGAGAAAGAAGGCAAAACAAGTAAGATCACATGTCATGTAGTTCATTAGAGTCAACTGAGGAGTGAACTCCGATTACAACACCATTGTGTTCTCTATTGTGACTCTTGTGAGTCCCATCGTCAAATCTTTGATTTGCACGTAGGCTAGCCTCCCTGACCTCCTCCATTTACCCTTTTTAATTAGCCCTAAACAACATTTTGAGGCAAGGTGTATACAAAAGACTATGAATGGGAACAGAGATCTAGTGTACATATTACATGTTAAAATTTAATGCAACCACTAATAAACGTTATTCACAGCCGACTATGTATCATGACGGTCCACCATCAACATTGCAATATCGATGAATTCGATTTTTAGTTGGTTTAACAATGTTGAGTTTGTGATGAAGTATTAATGCTATTCAATCCTTGTATAACAGTCTTGAGGAGGAAGAAGGATCCTTAAATAGCAAGCTAAATAAGTATCTAATTGATCGTATGTTAGTATTATAATCATAAAAAGTTATTTTAATTAATTTGTGGAGATGATCATCATAAGGTGGTTGGGGTGAGTTGAAGTGACCATGAAATTATGAGTTCAACTTTTTTCTTTAATAAAAATTAACAATTAACTACATTGTCTAATTTTTTTTTAAAAAAATTGTAATGCTCTAATCAGTACAAGTATTTAGATACATTTAAAAAAAAAACCTTAAAAATTACTAATAAATTGTTTTTCAATAGGCTTTTAATAAATACAATTTTAAAATTGATTTGTTATTTCATATTTGAAATTATTTTTTATGAGAAGAAAGAAAAAAAATATTAAGATAAAGAAAACAAATTTCGATTTTTATTTTTGTTTTTTTATACGATAATCAAGCACGGGAACTTTTTTTTTCGATATAAACATGCACAGATGCACTTGAATTTTAATTGGTGGGTGAAAATGGTCATTTTATTTAAATATAAAATTGTTGACAGGCAATAAATGCTTCGCTTTTTATTTGTGTCTCATAACCGAATGTCCTTTTCTAGTAAGATACTTAGACAAAATATCTGATTGCACATTCCAAGTTGAAACTTAAATTAAAATTTGAAATATATATATTAATAGATAAAAAAAAGCAAGATATATATATTTTGATAAAAATTCTACAAGGATATATTTATTTTTTATTTTATATATTGAATCCTCTTATTACTATTATTATTTTACAATATCAACAAATAATAAAGGAAATTTTTTATGTTCACAATATCTTTTAGTATACACAAACATTTTTCTTATATTATATTTAGTTTCGATCCATCAATTATTTAAAGAGATCCAAATAAATCTATTTAATATTTTTCGTATATTATATTTAGGAAGTCGCATCTTTTGGATTCGATTGTCTACTAAAAAATAAAAAATAAAGTTTATAGATGGTCGCGTCATATTCCAATGATGTAACTTCCTATTAAAAAAAATTAAAATTTATAAATTGTTGAATTTCGTAAAAATAAAAAAAAAAATGATATTTTAATATATGTTTTTCAGTGTAAAGTATAATGGTTAATTTTTTTAAAAACAGAAAAAAATATATATATATATAAACCTGTTATGACTGAATGTATATTTGTTTAAAAAGACATATAGAGTACAATAAATTAAATCCAAAATAATAAAGTTAATTGAAGTGTCTCCTCACGTGATAAACTGGTAAGTGATATTTGGAATTGGCAGTACCTTATCATCATAGGTGAGTGACTTGGGTTACTCGCAACCATTGGATTTGGATAAACTATCCTGGCAGAGGGATTATTATTATTATTATATGTAAGGTAGAAATTTCATCAAAACATGTGACTCTGTGGTGGCAGGTAGGCATCGATTATTTGTGCTTCATGTTATCAAAATATTATCTTC
This sequence comes from Cicer yamashitae, assembly GCA_037974755.1. NCBI lineage: Eukaryota > Viridiplantae > Streptophyta > Magnoliopsida > Fabales > Fabaceae > Cicer > Cicer yamashitae. The sequence goes on from JBBPBQ010000002.1 coordinate 2,621,329, forward strand.
CTGTTATATGAGTTTTTTAACGAGTGGAATGTAGCAAGCCACGGTTTGACATATAATCTGTTTCATTGGACTTCAACTAATTTTGTTTTTTTGGATTTCAATTAATTGAGTTATCTTACAATACAGTATTGTTATTGTTTTTCTGTAGATTTTAAATTCAGTATTACAATACAGTATTGTTATTGAATCAATATCCTCTTAAATCTTAGTAATATGTGATTATTACAAAATGATATACAGTATCTATTATAAAATAAATGTCATTTTATTTTTTTAAATATAACATTAATTACTTTATTTCTAATTTTTTAAAATTAATATTATATTAATTATTTTCAAAATATTATATGTTGTTGTGTATTTATAGATGTTAATAGCCGATAGTTAATGAAGTTAGTCTTGTAAAATTTTTATACTTATTTATTGGTTTTCTTAAGAGATCAATTGTTATACTACGTTTTACAAAGATGACAAATTATAATCATTTATGTGTATAATTTTATAAATTATTATTATTAAAATTAAATATATTTTCAATTATCCAACTATCTTGATTGAAATATAATATAAAAAGCATTTATACACACAATAAATATAATATATTAAATCATTTTAAATCAATGTAGAAAAAGAATTTTTTTTAAACCAATCGGACACATACCCAATTAAATAAAAATAATTTGTGTAATGTTTTGAAGATTAAAATGGTTTTGTAAGTTTTAATTACACGGGTGCACCAAATGAACTATCTTTGCTGTCACAAATGACAATATAAGGCAGCAAGCTAGTTGATCAACAAACCATATAGTTACGAAAAATAGCACACATTGGGGACCATATATTCCATCATTCATACGCATGGACAACCTTTACTTTTTTCTTTTTTGTCATATGAATGAATATATCTAAAATCACGTAGGAAATATTGGAAAGATCTTGTAAAAAAAAAATATCTCTTACAAATTAGATTGAATTAAGTGAAACCGTTCATTTATGAATTCAATTGGTTCGAATACTGAATTATCTACATTTTGTTTTATTTTAATGGTTAATGATAGACTTTCATATTATTCTTAAAAAATTGACTCAATCTTAATTTTCTCCAAAAATAGTATAACCTAATTTCACGGTTTTTTTAGCATCTAATATATATAAAATATTTGCAATGCAAGCATACATTTCATCATAAAATAATGAGAATATCAAAATAATAAAATTTATCATAAAATATTTACATTTCAAGTACTAAAATAACTAAAGTGCAACATCATAAATTAATCAAATAATTTTTATGAATTGGATTATCTAAGTAAAATGAGTTGGATGTAATTTTATGTTGTGATCAATTTTTTAAACGTTAGTTATTTTACATTTAAATCACTCATTTACACGCAATTTACCTAACTCAAACTATTTTTTTTATATCGATCTAAATTGGGTTGGTTGAGTTAACACATGTACAACCCTAAACACATCTCAAGTTTATCTCTCCTTTTGCCTCTTTCTGTATTCATTCATCTTCCCACTGTCATGAGTTTATTGGGTTTAATTTCCTATTAGGGGTTGCTGTGAGTAATTTCATATCTTCTTACCAAATGATAACTAAAAATTTAACAAAGGTTTCCACCGTTAAGGTAAACTCCAAAGGGATATTTTGGTTCTTCGCAAAAATGTTTGACAAATTAGTCTTGAAAAAAAAATTATTTTTAGTTCTCAAAAAAAATAAATCGAAAAACGTTAGTCTTTCTATTAATTTTTTAATCGTTATGTTATTTATTTTTTAATCGTGACTGAATTATGTGACCTTTATTATGTCATATAATGATTTAGGAAAAGAAAATGGAATCATTGCAAAAAGAGAAAAAATGTAATTTGAAAACGAAAACACATAAAAACAAAAAATGAGAGTAGAAATATCTCATATGAAAATCGTCAAAACATACTTGTTATTATAGACGTTAGTCATTGCTTGTAGCAGTTAGAAATTGTAAAAAAGTAATACTTTTATGTTTTCGTTAAAAATTCCGTGAGAAGTTTATGTAAGTCGTTAATGACTTAACAATACATGTCATCGAATTTCATACGGTTCAATAATAAATTATGATTTATGAACTAAATTGTCTCGATTTATTTTTGACACAAACTAAAAAAATATAATTTTTTTAATCAAAAACTAATTTGTGCCGCGTGTTCTTTAAGGGATCAAAATATCCCTTTATTTTTTTAACAAGTCCAAAATCCAGCTTGCTACTATATAATGTGTCCCCTCTTATTTTTGTCAAAATATTTTGTACCTTTCTTAAACAAGGGGTAAGTTGAGTAATTTCAGTTGGGCCTTACTTTTGAGCTCGGGAGATTGGGTTTTCCCCTAATTGGATGACAAGTTTGTTTCGTGTTGGGCTGTCTAAGGTCACAAACCAAAAATTATAATTTATACTCCATATGCTTCTTGATAAAAAATAAAAAAATAAAAAGAAATATACTCCATACGCTTTAAGTTGGTCGCACACCCACAACTTAACAAAAATCTTATTTTACTATTTTAAATTTTAATTACTTTTTGTATTTTTTTACATTTTTGTCCAATTTTTAAGTTAAACCATTATTCGACTGTTACTGTTGGAGAAAAATATTTGAAAACTAACTAATTGGAAATTCTTTTCAAAATATTTTCTCCTAAAATTTTTTATTTGAATATGGGGAATAGAAAAAGAGAAAACGGCACTAAAAACCTCTTTGAAACACTTTTGATTTTAAGATTTTAAAATTAATTTTAGAATTCAATTTTAAAAACTATTTTAAGAAAGAAAACAAAATTAAAATTTGTTTTGTAATCTAATTTTTTAAAAACTATTTTTAAAAAGAGAATGAACCAACTCTATTTGGTAATCTAATTTTCAAAAATTATTATTAAAACTTCTATATCAATTATATTAAAACATTAGCACATAATTAAAATATATCATAAAATTTCATAATAAAAGTATTAAAACATTAACATATAAACAAATTTTAGTAATTTTTGTCCTCCGAGTTCAAATTCGTGACTTCCCAATTGTGTAAATTAATTATGGTGGTATTTATCATCTCTTCTAAAATCAAACTTTCTTTTAGTAATTTTATGAATTTACTAACGAGTATGATTTTTATTGGAAAAAAATTTAATTTACATATAAGATAAGAATAAAAAAAAAATTATAGTATCAATCAATCACAACCATTAGATTATTAATAATATTTGACTTTTGTCATAATTATTTATAAAATCATCCACATAATTAATTGGTTAGGTAAAAAAATATGTGCAACACACATTCGGCAGAACCTAATGTCTCGCAAGAAAGAATAAATAATAATAGAGTCGCATTTATTTACATTTTTGTCATTAATAAAAATTAATTTTCTGTGTCTTTTTAATTTTAAATAAAATAAATAGAAAGACAAAACTGAAACAGAAAAAATGGTTTACCTCTTTTGGTTTTAAAAACAAGAAAATTAAAAACAATTTTAGAAAACAATTTGCAAAACATTAGAACCAGTCAAGTCTTTTTATTATTTATATTTTTTAAAACTAAATCAAACATGCCCCTAATTTTCTGCAAGACATGCAAGTTTGTTTTAGGGTTGTAGATGGGCCAACTTGTCCATATTAACGTTGGTACATAAGAGAATTGATTACTCTTATAAATAACATTTATCTAATTCTCTTGGCTTGATTTATGACCACTTACTTGGGTACATTGATGTTAATTAGGTTCATTAATTATGATTTATGGTATTTTAGTTTAATAGATTCTGATGGAGCTAAATATCACTATAAGGGGGGTTGAATAGGGATTTTGGCGTTTAAAAATAGTTTCAAGAGCTTATGAGTTTCTGTCATCTCAGAGAGGATGCGAATTGGAAAATAGATTTTTAAACTTTTCAAATGAAAGCAGAATAAATGCAAGGAAAATATAAAGAGATAGACACACAACTTTTATACTGATTCACCCAATGATGGCTACGTCCAGTCCTCACACCCTTGTGACATTTCACTAAAAACAATCAGATCAACCTCTCACCGAGGATGATTACACTTTGTGTATTCTCAAGCTTCACCAAGCTTACAATTGAGTTTCAAATATTTTCAAGTACAACTTACTTGAAAATTACAAAGTGATAAGAGTGTGATTTCTTTCTCTTTACTTAAACATTTTCTAAAAGGATATTTCAAATATCTAGTGTATGAATGTAGAAAGTGTAAAGAGAGGATGACTATTGCTTATGATAGACTTAAGATTTTGATCTTTTTTCTGCAATGTTGTGGTGTGTTGATGGTGAATAGCTTGCTGCCTTTTATAGAGGTCTTGTGATGTTCTTTCCATGTGACAAGCTTTTGTGACCGTTTGAAATCAATTCAAAACAAACCATGGTCTTTCATTATATTTACGAAACTGCCATCCAGCTGTCCTTGGACATATGCAGTCCATCCTCAGCTTGGAAATAGACTAGCATTGGACCTTGGTCTTGTGTTGTCTTTTTCTTTTCTCATTCCTCAAGACTTGTGACTTCTATTTTGAGTTTGTTTGAAGTCGCCTTTCTGTAGATTGACTTTGCTTTATTTTTCCAATCACACAAAGATGACATATAGGTCTGCCCTTAGCCTTTGCACATGGGATGGTGGTTTGCAAACATGTGACTAATTTGAATATCCATACGTTGAGCCATCCTTGAACCTAGTACAGCTGACCTTTTGATTCATTTTGATCAGATGCTTCATATATTTATTTATTCATGTTATTTTGACTTCCTTTGATGAATTAAGAACATTATTTCCGCGAGGATGGCTATTCAGCTTGAAGACCCATCCTCTGACCTATCCTCCAGCTTGAACATTTAAAGTATTAACCCAGATTTTTCTCCCTTTTGATCTAATTGAGGATTAACGTATTTTCTTATAATAATTCACTCAAAAGCACAGATTAGTCATAAACCACAATCATAATCTTTAAACAATTTTGTTATTATTAAAATCATTTGAGAGATTTTGTCTCAACAGATTCTACATCAATAATTTAATTAGGTTTTGCATCAATCATGTTACTAAATTTTATATGAAAAGTATATATATTAGTTTTTCAATTTTGTCAATAGCTTTCAGAATTTTTCTTTTGATTGACTGATTTACACATTTAAATTAATCATTATTGTATTGAAAGTTGTTGTGGTATATACATTTGATTCTTGATATTCATTTACAAATCAACTATTCATCGTGAAATAAATATTATTTTTAACATTGAAACAAATGTACGTAGTCTTTGAGAAGATAAATTTGTTGCCTCTTACCAAAAAAAGTCCCAAATCCTAGTTGTTTTGTATGCAGACAAATGGTGATATTTTCAAATTGGCTTGTAAGAAGTTTGAGCAATTCGAAATAGATACGTTGGTGGTCAAAATAACCTTTGAACATTTAATATTCTCAAATGTGTCAATATTCTTTCTTTTAGTTATTTAATACGCTTTATATACCAGACACAATATTTTATCATATTATGTCCCTTCTATGTTTTAGACACGCATAATTCGAAGATGTGCTTCTTTAGTATCACATATTTGTTTTAAGCAGGCGAGTCCACCAAATATGTGATTAGATTATCATTTTAGAAATATTTGGGTATTTATCATCTTCACACTTGAACAAACATCAGAAGATAAATTGTTCTCTCGTGACTTTAGTATCTCCACACCAATTCATATTATAGTCATCTGTACTAGACATCATTTGATTGTGGGTATTTAAAATCTTCTTTTTCCCACGCATCACTATGTTCTCTAAACGGTGACTTGGTGAGTATTAGTGGTGTTGGAAAGAGATGTTTCATGCTTATCAGGAGGACGTGGTGAGAGACGAAGCTAACATAATTTTTATGAGCATGTCAAATATATAAAGACAAAATTAAATATATTTTTAAAATTAATATATTAAATTAAGCAGTGAGCAGAAAAATTCATAATAACTTTAATTTATATAAAATGTAAATTAAAATCAATTAAGAAAATAAAAATCGAAAAAATAGCTATTTAAAAAATATCTCAACGATTGTTTAAAAAGTCAAATGTATACGTCTTAAATTTATAATAACCAATGTCTTTTTTAATGTAAACAAAACTATCTGTAAGAAATTTATTATCACTTTATTTATGAGTCATGTCTTGATATTTTTTATTGATAATTTTGTTTGTTTGAAGTTGCAATAAAAACTAAACAATATCAAAATAATATGAATAAATACATTGATCGAGTGATAATTGATTTACTTTTTTTGTTTCTTTAATTTTTTATCGATAAATTTTTTTAAAGTAGTTAAATATATAAATTTCGATACTTATTTGTTACAAAAACAGTAGTTTTTGAGGTAACCAATTGCCAGCTTAGCCTTAGGCCATGGTGAATTTGGTTTTGTTCTACCCCATTAAATTCAATTTAAGTTTCAAAAAACTTTAAAAAAAAAAACTTTTTTAGAACAAATGTTTTTTCAAAAAATTTGAACTTTCAAATTTTTTTAAAAAATACTTGTTCCGAATAGAGCAATGCATTTCAAGCAAGTTTAAGAAGAAAGAGAAAGCACCTATCTCTCTTCTCTATTTACTTTCCCACCTATCTCTTGATCTACTCGCACTATCTACTTTTCTTCTTCTTTTATTCTTACAAAAATCACACATTTCTTCTATTTGTCATCACCCAAAACTCAAATGCTATTTGTTCCCTCTCCTCCTCCTTTTCCTTCTTTTTCTTCTTGAGTTATTATCCAAAAGTTGATTTCATGCAAGGAGAAAAAGATTTGAATGGGAAGAAAAATAATAGAGGTTCGATTCTTAAGTAATAAGAGATGAACATTAGAAGCATTCTCATTTTTTGCTTTTTTATTATTTCCCTTTTTGTGTCATGATCATTTGTTTTCCCAAACCTAATTTTTATTTGTTATGATGATTTGTCTTTAGGGTTTGTGCTGATTAAATGTTGCATTTTTAAGATTTTTGTAATGGTAAAAAGTTACATTTTTCATTTTGGTTGTTAAAGGTTTAATTTTAAGGGTTGTCACGGTAAAATGTTATATTTTATTTATTTATGATGGTTAAAGGTAATATTTTTTAAAGTTTCTCGTGATTCAAGCTTGCATTTTTCTTTTTTTCAAGATGAATAGAAGTTGAATTTGAAATCTATGTTGTCTTTTGATTCTTTATTTTTGTTTTCATAATTTATTTTGGTTTTATGATATGATCATTTCATGTATTTTATTCACATTCTGTTATTTATCACAATTTTAAATTAAAATTTTGTTTTTTTTTATAAAAAAAATATGTATGTTTCATTTTTACTTTGTATTGAGCAAATAGATCCAACCACAAATAAGAAAGACCAAAAGAAGCACCGGCATAATGCAGTCGAAATTGGATATGATATTTAACATGAATCTTATAGATATATTGTAGTGAGCATTGTTATCGATGTAGTTTCTCCTGCTTACATATAGAAGAACATCATAAAGTCAACAAATTTATCTAATATATAATGTTTTTAATTTTTTTACATTATATTTTTTTATTCTTGATTGTTTTATATATAAGATGTACTGGATATTGTAGAGATTGTTATAAAATGTCATGCTTATGATCTTCTCAATTTATTGTTTATCGGTGAGAGTAAGTACATCAAGAAACAATAAATCTTGATTACACTATCATAAATGATTGTTAATTGGTCCGTTTGTTTTAGATTCAAAAAAAAAATTTAATTTTATATTTTTTAAAATAATTTTTATAAAAATTTACTTAAAAATAATATAAGTTATTTTTGATTCATTTGTTACTGATTTAAAAAAATAATTCTAACATATAATAACTTATATATTCATTATTAAAGATTTTTACTTGATAAATATTATATTTTTTAAAAGAAGTATTTTTTAAAAATGATTTTTACAAAGAACTTCTCAAAATAGTTTTTCATTTCAATCATTTTTTGAAGTTTCACTATCCAAAAAAAATTGCAACAAATAAATAAAATACTTAATATGATATTTTAAAATAATCTATTTAAACTAATTTTTCATTTGAAACTTTATTTTTAAAGTTTTTTTATTTATTTAAAAGTTGTAACAAAAACAAATAATACTAAAATTCATTTTTAGAAAAAGTTGTAACAAACAGGCCAATATCATATTTAAGTAAACTGATTTTTGCTTCCATTGTTCCTTACTTCTTTGAAGTTTTTTATTCTAATAAGTTACCATATTATATATGAATTTCAAACTAATATGATAATGTTTTGTGCAAAATTGTTGTTCTACCCATTAATGTAAAATTTTAAAATTTTATAACTCTTAATTCAAAAGCGTTTTAAAATATTTATTGTTCTAAGATTTTGTGAGTTTCTTTTATTTCATATTTAGTTATTGGTTTGATACGGTCAGATTTAGCCTATTCAATCACCAATTATGTGTCTTTGATTTCACTTTTTTTCATATCAACTTCCATCGATTATTTTTGTTTTTCATTTTTTTTTTGACAAACAAAATCCTTTATATTTTTTCTTTTCGTACATTCTCTTATTCTATATATGTTTATTGTGCTTATTCATAATATTATGTTGCTTTGTTGAATGTTGATTTTTTTTTCTAACAAGCTATTTCCATTTTGGAAAATGGGAAAGAGATTCCTATTTCACAAGTTGTACACAAAATTGGAAAGCATAGGGTTTGAATATCTGTGCTTGAAGGTTAGAGCCATTTGAAGGTCTTTTATCTTAAGACATTGACAAAATTGGTTTGCACCTAGATCACTTGTTTTGCTCTTTATTGTTTATATCAAGCAATAGGTGGAATAGTCGGGTTAATTAGGACAAACATATAATAAAGAATTACAAAATTAATTGGTGATGAAGAATAATATCTGATGTAAATTTTTTATGTGCATCTTTTTATTATCTTTTGGAATTGTTCAGTCCTATAAACATAGTTTCAATTAAGCTATTTTATTCTATTTTTGGTGTCTATAATTTACTTCATATTGCTCTATACAACTCTCCTTACATGAGGAAATATATATTCTACTTCATGCACACAATTTATTTCTAAGTGGTATTTTACAACGTTGCTTTCTCTAAGGATTCAAGTCTTGAAATAGTTTTTTTCTTTCATGCAATTTGATTCTTTGCTTTTTCATATACTATATTCTTCGTATCTATGTATCAATAATTCTATAGAATGTTTTTTTTCAATTTATGTTTCATGTTTTCTAGTTGATATTTTTTATTTTGAATTAATGTGTATTATAATAAATAAATAAAACATTTATATTTGGGTGTAAGAACGATTTAGGAACGGAGAGAAAGAGAAGTCACAAATAAAATATCACTAAATCGAACATAGAAGAAAAAATGAAAAAAAAACAAGGTAAAAGAGTAAAGAGAATTTTTTATTTTCTATCCAAGAAATAAAGGAATTTACTATTTTATTTCTTAAATATCTTATAAACAAAGGTTGAGACAAATTATAATTCGTCAGAATAATTTTTAAAAACATCCGACAAATATTTTCAAGTCAACTTGACATTTCTAGCGAAATTTAAATATCCATAACTTTGAATATGAGAATTAATCTATACATCTAAAATATCAGCTCTCATAGGTCAATTCGTTTTGATTCTGTTAACACCCAAAAAATTTTAGAATATTAAAATCGCGACTTCAGATTGTTGTGATATGCACATGAAATTGTTGATTTTTTGATTATATCGACATTAATTATTTACAATAGTACTAGTAAAAAAGAGTGAAATGATAAAATGTCTCAAAATACTAATTGAGAAAGTGAAGGAAACTAGAAAAAAAAAAAAACAAAAAATTTAAGAATTATTTCAATAGTGAATTTTTTTTTGAAATGTTATATAAATTTTGGATTCTACGGTTGATGTATTTCATGTGTAGAATTTTTTTCATAAATATAATTGTGTTTGTTGTGTTATCATTGTAGAAATGTTTATTTGAGAGTTTAATATGAGAATGTGACATATTATATGTACATCTTTTCTTTTTACATGAATCAACCTAATCAAATGGTATACATATGTAGATTGGTATTAGTATAGGACATCTAAATTGGTATGTATAGAGTGCATCATATATATTGGTATGTGTACAAGACTAACATAGATTGATATGTATAAAAGACTAAAATTTAAGACGAACTAACAAGGAGAATTGATATTATGTAAAGATGTATGTGAAGACTCCATATCCTCCCACTATTTAATACAATTGTAATAAATTTTAAATGAGAAGATACATTTCTTGTTTGGACTCCCAATTAATTAATCCACTTGACAAAGAGAGGAAGAGAAAAGAAAGTCAAAGAATTTGCATGACTTCAAAAGGCAAAAAAATTTCATTTACAAATGATAAATTTCAGAGTCAAATAATAAAAAATAAGTCAAAAAATTTGCGACAGATAGATTAAGTTAACTCAAGAGACCATATTTATAGTTATTGTGTATACATAGCGATTATCTTCCATATATTAACGAAGTGACGTATTGCCAAATACAACTCCTATAAAAAAATCAAATAATTTCATGAATACTTCTCAAAATACAATTCAACCACTTATTCAAATACGCTTTAATATTTAATATATTTTTCAAGAAAAATAACAAAATTTTCATCACTTACTTAACAACGAATCACAACTAGATAAGATGCACCATCCCTGTTTTATTGAATTGATTTGATTAAAATTTATTATTCAATTAATTATAACTATAATCAATTTGATTCAAATTTAATTTTTACTAATTATGTATATGACCTGGTTGATCCGACCCGTATATGTAATTACACAAACATCATATTGCTGGCGTGGTGCTGTAGTCACAGTGTTAAGTTTTAAGGTTATTTCGATTTCAAAGCTTCGTAACAATAACCGAACCTCTGTTAACCCTTTAGGTCGGAAACTATGGCCACGGCGGAGCCAATTCAGAACGGAACTTTACTATCACAACCACTCTCCGATACAATTCCCGATGCCGCCGTCAACACCACGACGGAGGAACCAGATTCCGCAGAGAAGAGATGGCCTGGTTGGCCTGGTCACTGCGTTTTCCGACTAATCGTGCCGGTTGTCAAAGTTGGCATCATCATCGGACGCAAAGGGGAGCTCATCAAAAAGACTTGCGAAGAAACTCGTGCTCGCATTCGTGTTCTTGATGCTCCAATCGGAACTGCTGATCGAGTCGTAAGTATTCTCTTTCATCACCGTCTTTTTTAGGGTTTTTTTTTTTTTTTTTTTTTCATTTTCCCTTTTGCTTTGGTAATATTAATCTCACTGCCCTAAGTTATTACCGGTTTTATTTTATTATTTTACTTTTATTTAAATCTTATGTTATCGCTAGTGTTGTCATTTGATTTTCAGTTTGCTAAATAAAAACTTCGTTTTTTATTTTTTTGTAAAATTCATTTCTATTAGGTTTAGTGGAGTTTCTTTGTAGTATTTATATGAATGGATGCTTTATTGGTACAGAATGCTGTTGAATTTCCTTTCTAATATATAGTTTGCACCTTTCATTGTAGATGGAAAATTGACAAAGTTAATATGTAGTTTTAGTTTAGTTGGTCTGGTTAGGTCAGATGATGATCACATCACTAATTTTTTCAAATGATTTTACTTTGATGAGGATATTATTATTTTTTGGATCTCTTTTGATTAAATTTTGAAAGTGGCTTAAAATTTGATTTTAGGTACTTGTATCGGGGAAGGAAGATCCGGAGGCATCTCTTTCCCCTGCAATGGATGCTGTAATAAGGGTATTCAAACGTGTTTCCGGGTTATCTGAAACTGATGATGACAGTAATAAAACATTAGGAGCTGCAGGGGCTGCATTTTGTTCCATTCGTTTATTGGTGGCCTCAACGCAAGCTATCAATCTGATAGGGAAGCAGGGCTCATCGATTAAATCTATACAGGAAAATACTGGTGCTACTGTTAGAGTATTGTCTGGAGGTATGCTTGCTGCCATTTTTTCCTCTACTTGCTCATAGCAAATATTAACTGTGTATTTTTTCTTTATATCAACTATGAACTCAATACAGGAAAGGGCATTTTGGTGCCGTTTTAGCCGCATAAGTTTGATTGTATTTGTACTTCATTTCTTTGGTTCAATGATGCAAGAGGTACTGATGAAAAACCATTTTCCTGACAGACGAGCTTCCATCTTATGCTGGTGCCGATGAGAGGATTGTGGAACTGCAGGGAGAAACCTTGAAGGTCCTTAAGGCTCTGGAAGCAGTAGTTGGGCACCTGAGGAAGTTTTTGGTTGATCATAGTGTTATTCCCCTATTTGAGAAGACTGTAAGTTTGATATTTTCCTAATTTTTAATTAAGCTAACACAAATCCAGTGTATATTTTGTATGTTAAACTGCTACTTTATTTCGGTGATGTGTGTTGAATGTGATCCAAGAAAATGTGAAAGCCATCTTTTCTGATTTTATGGTACTTGTTCTTGACACTAAGATATGCAATTCGTTTGTTTTTTGTTTAAGTGCAATGCAACAGTCTCCCAAGACCGGCAGACAGATGCCTGGGCTGACAAACCATCAATGCATAGTGCTTCACAACCTAGCAGTGTTGCCGATATTCCCCTTACAACCAAAAGGGATTCTTTCTTTGCTGATCGTGAAAGCCAATTGGATTCATTGCTCTCTTCCTCGACAATGTCACTATATGGACAAGATTCTTCAATTTCTGGTCTTCGTTCTTCAGCATTTAATCGTGGCAGTGCTTCCATTGTTACTACGGTAAGCACTAAGCAGTTTTAACTTTCAAGCACTAATTTTTTATTTGTGTTCCGTTTTATATGAGTATTTCCTTGACAAATATCACTGTACTTTTACCAACTGTTCAAAAAATAATAATGTACTATCTCTTAAGTGTTTATGCAAGGCATTTTACTAGTTTTACTTTGTGCGGTCCAAATTTTAAACACCGTTATTCATGTCAATTTGTCGTTCTCCTATCAGGTAATACAAACAATGCAAATACCACTGTCCTATGCAGAGGACATAATTGGTATTCAAGGGACTAATATTGATTACATTCGTCGTACTAGTGGAGCCATATTGACTGTCCAGGAGAGCAGGGTACCTGATGAAATCATTGTGGAAATAAAAGGCACCTCATCTCAAGTTCAAACGGCACAACAATTGATTCAGGTATGAGACTTGGGCCTATGAAAAGAAAGTTACATTTTTCTGGTCATGCACTCCTATTACTTTTTTTTTCTATTGATAGTGAGATATGCATCAGCATGTGCATGCCTGGATGGGTAATTGATTTTTAAGCAAGTGTTAACGTATACACAACTCTTAACACATGATCTTTTGTTTTTTGGATACATATAACCAGTATTTTGGATGAGCATTTCTTAGTTTTTTCCTCACTACACCTGAATAAACTTATCCTTTAGAAATTTTCTCTGGCTGATGAATTGGACTAACTTTTCAAAGGTAAGATTTATTCAATTAGGAAATATACTGTCATTCACCGGACATATCAAGAAAAAGATGTGAGAATTGTCTTTTTCTGAGTTTTTGTTAAATTAATTTATTATAAGATGATTTTATTATATTTGTCAGTATCTATGATCGCTGTGTTACTTATCAATTAAGTAATACAAGTTTGGCACAAGTATGACTGATTTATTTCTTATTTTTCACACATATATTAAAACACTGATTCTTTATATCATACTGGCATTTGACTGGGTTCTTATCATCAAGGAATTAGTTCATGTTAGATGAATAGATTCTCAATTTATTGCTGATCGAAATGTCTTTCTGTTACAGGAAGTTATAAGCAATCACAACGAAGCTATGGCTACTAGTTACAGCAGGTTAGATACAGGTCTGAGATCTTCTTACTCTCAATTGGGCAGTTCATCCTATCCCTCGTCTTCCTTGGCCTCACAACCCTACAATGGGTATGGATCTTCCGGTCTAGGGGACTATAGTACTTTCAGACTTTAAATTGGTCTTTTCTGGGAACATCATCTTGAGCCAGATTGTCCCAGTTGAGTCTGATTGGAGAGGATTAATGCTGGAATCAATGTATTATGGAGCAACAATAACATCTTTTCTGTTATCTGATATCATCATTTGACAGTGTAATTTTAGACGTGGCAAAGAGTTGAGTAGTGCAATAGAAAATGTAATGAAATATTATGTTATTAACCATTTTCTGGATGTTCAGTTTCGTAGTGTAAATTTGCATGGCTTTAAAGCTTAACCATAGGATTTATAGTGGCTTTGGAACTATATTTTATATCTGTTTGTTTTTAAGTTTGCACTGCCAACCACTATTGTCACTATCATTACGATGACAATTGGATTGAAACGTGATGGTATATGAAAAATGATTCTTGTGGGTAAGTTCGTAAGGGTTCAGATTCAACTTAGTAATTGTCCATTAAAATTTGAGTTTGGTTATTATGATGTTCAAGTTGATTTGTATTTGAGTAAATAAAAAAAAACTTTATTGGGATCCACGTAATATATTATGTTTTAGTTTATAAATGAAATTGTATAATTATTGTTAGAAACTCACAACAATTCTGAGATTATAGATTCAAACATGGAACATGATGTTAAATATAATAATATAATATTTTTATATATCGTAAAAGTATTACTTTTAAAAATATATAGTATATTTTGAATTGAGTTAAAAGTTACATTGTTATTCTACCAATGTTTTCAATTCTTTGAAATTGATTTTGGTATTAAACTAACATTTTATTTCACTAATATGTTAACAAATACATTAAAGAAAAACACAATATGGCAGATGAGGGTGTGGATCTTTCTCTTTTGTGGTCTAGTGGGTCCACGACGAAGAAGTGGAGAAGATGGAAATTTAATTAAAAATTGAGTTAAACTTAAAAGATTATGTATGCATTTTTCTAGAATTTTCGAAATAGAAAAATTTTAAAACTTTTCAGATTTAGAAACTTTCCAGATTTGAAAACTTTCTAAATTTTCGAAATGTAATCCTTATTTTGAAAATTTGAAATTTTCGAAAGTTTCAAAAATTTGAAACTTTCGAAACTATCAATTTTGAAACTTATTATAAATGGTTAAAAGGATAAAAATGTATTTTTACGTTGATTGGAGGAGTGACAAGTACAGCTGTGGAGGTGCATGGTAGAATCTTTGTATTTTTATACCTTGGTTAGTCTTGGATCCAATCCAATTCACCTTAATTTTTTTATACAAAAAATATTACTTAGTATAAATTAACAATTTAATGTAACATTTAAAACTATCAAAGTCAAACCGAAAATTTTAATACTCTCGACTCATTATTATAAAAAAAAAAAATGAATTTAAATTCTCTCAATCCTAACATTTTTTATTCTCTGCCAATCGTTTACATTTCTTTTAATTTTACTATTTTAATTTTTTTTTCATTGAATCGAAAGTTTACATAAATATAAAATTATTTTATATATTTTTGACAAAAAAATTTATCAAATAATTTTAAAATTGTTTAAAATTTTACTTACAAATGATCTATACGATATAAACTTTCAACCCAACAAAAAATTATAACCAATACAACCTTTTATTATAAGCAATACTATTTTTGTCCATAAATATAAATACAATTTCAATTTACAATTTACTAAGTGCAATTAACATTTTCTTTTCAAACATATTCCTTATTAATATTACTAATTTATCTTTAAATATAAAAAATTAAATTTAATATATCCATATTTATAAATTATTTTAGAAACATTATCTCGTTGAATAAATACATTAAGTACCTACTATTTTTTATAATAAGTGTAAAAAAAAAAATGTTTATACTAAGAGAAGGAGGTAGTATAATATGACATTTATAACGTTAAAAGTCGAACCAAATTTTGTAATACTAATAGACCACAGTAAAATATTACCTGACTCAACAAAACAAAAAGACACCATCTTCATAAGCATTGGACAGCACAAATTGGTGTTTGAAGAGACACCTTATCCTCAAGGAGTTCAGGCCACCCGTGTACAGTAACAACGGCAAAGCAATGCCCACTTTGAACCTATTCACCAACGTGCCCGTCGATGCTGTTATTGCTTCCGACATTCTCAGGGATGCCACCAAAGCTGTTGCAAAGATCATCGGAAAACCCGAATCAGTTCAGCCCAGTTTTCCCTTTTTTCAACCTTGTTTATTGTTGTCCACCAACTGTTTGATGAAATTACCCTCTAAATAACCAAACTTTATTCAATCCATGTCTTGAAAACTACATGGGCTACATGCCAGCAACACTCAATAGTTGTTTTAGCTATGGACTTTTTTTTTGTTTAGTCTTACTTTTTGTTATATGACATTGATTTGTGCTTTCTGTTTTTTTTTTAAAACGTGGGGTTTTGTGTTTCAGTATGTGATGATTTTGTTGAATGGGAGAGTGCCTATTGCATTTGGTGGGACTGAAGAGCCAGCTGCCTATGGAGAACTCGTATCAATTGGGGGTCTTGGTCCAAGTGTTAATGGAAAACTGAGTTCTACTATTGCTGAAATCCTTCAAACTAAGCTATACATTGATGGCTCCCGATTCTACATCAAGTTTTATGATGCGCAGGTAAATTTCTGCTTTTTGTTTTTTCTGTTTTATGATAGGTAGCGCCTGTCCACCAAAAAATACTATGTATTATCAACACTTCAGATAGAAGACGTGTACTATGTTCAACATGTGTCGAATGATACCGATACATGTGATTACATTCAATTACTTCCATTTTTCAAATAACACACTGGTGTTGATATGTCAGTGTTGATAATACATAGTATATAAGAGACTATTGATTACTACATCTCGGTGCTGGCAAGCTTGTTTGAAGTATTCTTAATTGATGCGATGTCATTTCATTCCTTCTAACTCATTAGTTCTCTGCCATAATATATTGAAATGGTTTAGTTCTTTGAACTTAGAGGTTTCTTATGTATTCATTCATTATGTTTGTTGGAGGAGGCAAAAGTTAGTATTAAATTCATACTGTTTTGGGGGAATTTGTTGCTAACAATACAAGGTTATTTAAGTGGAGATTGTTTTCTCATGTTGTTTAGCAATACTTTGACTACAGTAAGAGAGAAAGTATGTTTACTAACTTTATCTAGTTATGCGCGGTACTCTATTTCCTGTAGGATTATTTCACCCCAAAGGTGAATATTTTAAGGTGCCAAAATTTCCAAAGTTTAAAGGCTTTGTTGGAAATGACTTCAGCTATATAAAACAGTAATGGATATTGTTATTTTGTGGTTTGTAATCGCGTAGTTGGTTAGTTTGGGATGTGAGGTTATGTGTATAAATAAGAGGAAGTGATTAGAGGGAAGTAGCTTGTCATTTTGATCGAGTTGGGGCCTTTTGGCATTAGAAGGTGCAAACCCTTTAAGTGCTGCAACCTATGAAATACTGACACATCAACATCAATAATAATTTAAAAAATGGAAGTAATTGAATGTAATCACTTATGTCAGTGTTGTATTGGTATTGGATATTGGATATATATGCTTTCAATCTGAAGTGTCGGTGCTACATAGGTTGCAACATTTTAATGCAAGAAACTTCCCTCTTCTTTTGTAACAAGATACTATTTCCCACCATTTTGTTGAATCAGTTCGCCTGGAAATTAGGGAAGGATTATGAAAATCAATTCCCAACATAAAGAAGTGATCTGTATTATGATTTATGTATATTCATTTTCATTTTGAATTTGCTGAAGCATATTTTTAAACATTATGATGGAGGGTGTGACACAACAAATTCAAACAGTTTCCTTTCAATGAGATGATATATGTGTGTGTGTGTATAAGTATCGTGTGCGTTTCTGTACTTCACTGCTTACACTCTAGATCTCATTTTGTTTGTGTTCTGGTGCAGCGCTCATTTTTTGGGTTCAATGGCTCAACCTTCTGATAAGACTTTCTTTCAAGTTATGGACTTGGGACAGTTTCACAAGGAAAGAATCTATTTCATCTTTCTGTGGATTATTACAAATTTTTATGTGTAATTGTTGTAAACGAATACAAGTGATATATAAAAATGGGAAAATGCATCCTACTTTATCCCTCTTCTTTATCTTTTCAAGACTCATTCAATTTATTGCTCTTCTTTTTAGACCTAATACAAACTATATAAAGCAGATACAAGTCATTTAAATTTTAAATGGAAATAAAGGTCACCAACCTTATGTATGTATGTTTTTGGCGAGTAGACTCATCACGAGTAGAAAAAAAAAGTATTTTAAGTAATGTTGTGCTTTAAACAAGTTGTCTCATGGGTTACTAAATAACAAAATTTGCTAAAGTTGTCTCATGATTTTATTTTAAGAATCAAATATAGAACAAAAAGATTTGTCCCATCTAATTCCTTATTTTTAAATTAAATGAACCAAAAGGATATAATCAAGACGTATTATGTTTATTGCATGTAATAATCTAACTCATTAAAACTCAAATCATCATCCACTTCTTGTCCTTTCCGCTCCTCGTCATGGCACATGTTAGTATTTGCCAACAAATTTATTATAAGCAAGAGCTTCATGCCAATAATTAATATAATTTTATAAGACCCAAAAAGATGGAAGAAAATATAATTTTATAAGACCCAAAAAGATGGAAGAAAAATACCGTTTAAATAGTTAGCCTGAAAGTTGGAGCTTCACATTAGAGGTGACTACTAATTACGTATATATTTGGTATCATCGAAAGTTGCAAAATCATGCAAAATCACATTAACTCGTCGTGATTCTAACAAACCTACAATAATATCAAACATTCACAAGAGAGCATTTTGATTTAATTGCTGAGCATGAATGTGAAACAAATTAAGGCCAATAAAGGTGCTAGAAATGGTAAAAAAAGAGGCTCTTTTTCCAGTTAGATAATAACTTTTCAAACGAAATTTGATCAATTTTCACTTTTTTCGAGTGCATCCAATTTTCTATGCTTGCCAAAATGCAGGGATGAAAGATAAAATGACCATAATTCTATCCAAAAACCTGACCACTAAAGCTGAATCAAAGGAATGAAATATGATTTTATTCGTCATAGGAACAAAACTCCACAGTAAGATTATATGATAAATTTCATCCTTTGCACTGAAAAATGGAGTAAATGTATACATAAAGAACAGTAAAACACAAGGGCTGCAGCTACATCTGAAATGCTCAGCTTTGCATATCATGTTACAATGGAAATTCATAAAATTACAGCATCAACCCCCAAATCACCATCCATATTTCGCTTGTGTTTCAGCTTTGGTAAGCATGCCCTTTGCACGGCGCTCGGCGAGTTTCATTTCATTTTGTTTCATATCATAGTACAATGAACCAATTTGATGTTTCCTCTTAAGCAGCTTTGAAGGCTTTCCCTTTGCTGAAACAGGCTACAACAGAAAAGAATTTTGATAAATACAAAACAATAATAATAATAATAATCTATACTTATAATAATGGCAATAGCTTTTTTTTGGTGTAGCCTATTTTTCTTCCAAAAATATCCTTTACTATTTCATTGTTATTACTTTATTGTCCATGCCAAACGCATTAATGTGTATGTTTAATTTTTATAATTATATATTTATCCAATTTTCTCCTTTTATTTAAAATCAAAATAAAAATTATACAAAATTACTATTCATAATTAACATGCGTTTGCGCAATAGAAAAGCGATCTGACGTGGATGCTAGTAATAATAATAGGAACATACTTTTGATTTAGGGCCAAAATCTCTTATTTCTTTAAGATTTAAATTTTGAGGCAGAATGACACCAATCTCTAGGTTTTTTCTAAGAGAAACATATCACTAACCTTTTTTATGTCACCACTAACATTAGCTTTATTTTCTATGGGCTTCCAGTTGTCAGAATGGTGTGTAAATGGTGAAACATGTACTATGATTTATGATTGTTATGTCAATCCGTGATGATTGATGATAGGGACATCGTACATGGACCTGAATGATGTAGAAGTAAATTTTGCTTATAGCCTTTTTTAGGAAACCAAAAGTGTCCTAATTGGCAGGCTAGACGCTGATCATCTAGATTACTTTCAGGCACTAAAGGCATAGACCTCTCTGATAGTGTTTTTTCCATGCATATGAATCCAAGATATGCTTTAAGTGTCTCAGCTAAGCAAATAATACTCAAACCGACACACGATAATAATTTTATTATTAGTTAATATTATCTTTTATAGGTATAGTTACAGTAGGGGATGAAGCTCACACAATGAAGCATATAATAGTTGCACAATATTATACTGTAATTCTTTTGACTGTTGTAAGAGAAAACACAAGCTCAAAATTGGCAACACATTGAACTTGAAGTTTAAAAGTTTAAGCAGGTTTTGTGTATAGACAGACCATGACAACAACAACCATACTATTTCCTACTAGATGAGGTCGGTTACATGGATTGATTAAATCTAAAAAGCTCTGTTGTGTATTAATTCAAAGATAGATCATGAAACTGTCAATTCATTGTGTATTAGTTCAAAGATAGAACATACAAATGTCAAATTCCGATGATTTCTGCAAACAACAGTGTTGATCCTACAACACCTCCTCCCTAGTATAGGAAAAAAAATCTCGCACAAAGATTTATTTATTAAAGATATCCAAAACTGGTCACCACCAAATTATAATCACAATTCACAAACAATGACAATGTCTATTTCAAAATCTTAAAGCCATGAATTTACTATTCTGTTTACAAAAAATGTGTGATGCCATGTTTTAAGCCTTCTAGCATACGTTCAGCTGTTCATCACTAACCACTGCCTCAGGAACCAATGTAAGCATCTGCACCTTGCCTTTATAGTTTATACATCTCCACTGATTTCTATTTGGACTACTGCTAGATGGATACTGTTCATCCCACTTAAGTTTGGGTCTTATACAAGCGTTATTTTGCATTTTAGTTGTGCTTTTTAATTTATCTAGATAGCTATAGTCTATAGATAAATCTACTATAGGATTTAGGATTTCTTTTATGGCTGCTGTGCTATATAAGAGGGGTTTATCGGCTGTAACAGGGGAGTTAACTTTTTGTTAATAAAAGATGTTTTACAGTTTTTCTTGAATGCACTCCAATTGGTAGCCCAAAAACCCGCCCTCTATTGAGTTTACTAGATCTCCTATACTGCTTGAACATATTTTAACGAAAAGTGGGATTTAACAAGGCTCACAAATTATTTCAGACATTGCTTTTGTTTATTCACATTTTCCAACTCTACCAACACTGACATGTGCACTATATTAGAAGGGCCATACATTGCCTTACTACCAATTAAATCAAACAGAAACACACACACACAAAACTCTAGCTCAGTAGTTGTTCACCTTGAAACTTAAATAATCAAATTCAAGTTTCACAAAAACCACAATATAACCCATTATACTAACATATTATATGTCATCATCGACAACAACAATAACAACAGCCAAAGTCAGCTACATGGAACGGAACAAAAGTGTCCTATCATGAATTGTGCATAAGGAAAATTGACTAATAATGTGATAGGATACTGGCTATTAGGCCTTAGCCCAATAGATGGGCTGAATACAGAATAAGAGTAGTTAGTTATTTCCTAATCGCTAGGGATTGCTGTTATAAGAGACAGGGAAGGGGAGTTGGAGAAATCATTCAGAAAGTTGTTAGTTCATTGTTAGTGGGGGTGTTCATGGATTAGATAAAACCGACCAAACTGACCCCGATCGACACAAAAAAATGTTTGGGTTGGGTGAACTTGGTTTTCAAAACAAGAAAACCGGCTACTTAAATTGGGTACTGGGTAAAACCGGAACCAGCCCAGGTAAAACCGGTCGACCCAGTTTCCCCAATCTTTGTTTGTAAATTTTACTTTTTTTTAAACCTTAGATTTTAGAAGGCTTGGCCCATGATGGAACGACTATTTTTTGGTTATTTTAGGATCTTGCACTTTGATTATTTTGATGCTTGCAAATATTTTATGTTACTTTAGGCCCCTACAACTTCAGTTATTTTCATGCGTGCAAGTATTTTATGATGAAATTTATAACTTTGATATTTATTGTATGTGTATATATTTGATGCTAAAACAATGGTGGAAATAGGTTATATTATGTTTTTGGAAAATATGGTAAGGTAGTTCTTTTTGCAAAGAAGGTGATTTAAAAAAAAATTAAAAACAAAAAGAATTTGGGTAAACCAGGACCCAACCCAACCCAAACCGAAAATAAGTTGTTTGACCCAAACCGACCCAATGTTGTATTTGGCGGTTTATTTTTCAAATCCAAACCGGGATCCCCTACCCGGTTTGGGTACTGATTTTGACCAAACCCGACCCATCTACAATCCTAATTGTTAGGAGAGTTTCTATCTGGTTAGGTACTTTTGCTCTAGATTAGGAGTTCATTGAACTCTGGTTTTCCTCTTCTGCATTTCTGTTTTCACAACTGTAGAGCTTCAAGCTCATCATTTCACATCAAATGATATACCGTTTACATTCTCAAAATTCTTGAGTTCCATCTTAATGTAACACCAAATCTTTCTTAAATGGTTTATATGTTGTATTAGTTCCCTCCCCTCCCCTCTTAAAAATGAACCAAACACAAAAACTTAAAAATATTCCCTCTATCTACCTCCAACCAAACCAAACACACCCTTAGACTATCTTCCATTAGGTCTAACCTCCTTGATAATGCTGCTTATATCCATCTTCTCTCTCCACAGTCCACACAAATCAAAATCATCTAAGACAAGACTCTATTATCTTTTCTACAGTAATTGCTTTTCAACTTTCTCTCTAATTGTTTCGTTTTTGATTTTATTGTCTCTTGTTACTGCTTATCCACTACAACATTGCCATTTCTATAACATTGAGCTTACTTTCTCGTATGATATATATGCACATCAACCATAAAATAAAAATTGAACAATACCTGATAAGAGGGTCCAAAAGCTAACCCCGTGAGCTTGGCTTGATCCTCTCTTGGTCTATTCTTAATCAACTCATCTTGCTTCACCTCAATCACTTCCACTGGAACCTCCTTCCTACCTCTCTTCCCAGGAAACTTCAACACACTCTCACTAATCCCAGAAGCCTCCACCGGAACCGTTGCCACCGACCCATCAACCCAGTTATTTCCATACTGCCCATAATCCTCATAGGCACCATAGCTCCCATAGCCATCACTATTGGAAGCTGTGCCACTGCCAGCACCAGCCTCTGCCTCAACACCCCAACTATAATTCCCATAAGTATCATACTGGTCAGTGGCATATTGGTAATTTTCATAATTCCCCCCATTTTGATCAACGGGAACATCGCTCTCTACGGCGGCAGAACCACCACCACCGGAACTTGAAACCGGTGTCGGTGTACTAGTTTCGAGGATGGATCTCCTGCCAGAACCGGAGCTTGATTGAACACCAAGGGTGGAAGAGTTTCTAGGTGCTGGAATGGTGGATAAGAATGATTTGACCGATGGAGTTTGAATTGAAGATTCAACCTTTCTTCTTCTGTTTCGTTCTTCTTCTTTGTCATCTTCTTCGTCGTCATCGAGTTCGGTGGGTTTTGATAAAGGAATAATTGGAGGTTTGAATTGAACGACCCTCTTGGGTTTTTGATGAATTTGGGAATTAGGTTTGGGGAGGGAAGAGGTTTGGGTAATATTTGAAGGAATAACGGTTGGGGTATCGGAAGAAGGTTGTTTAGGAGGAGGAAGAGAGTTAAAGAGGGAAGTGGTAGAAGATTTGGGTAGAGGAAGAGAGGAGGAAGAAAACGACGTCGTTTTAGATGGGATTGGTTTATGTGGTAGTTGTTGGTCTTCGTCTTCGTCCGAAGAGGCGTAGTTGGCTAGAAGAGAATCCATAGCCACCACAACAAATTGCAAACCAAACAAACTCTGATCACCGATTAATCAACCCAACCCTAGCTACGTCTTTGCAGTATTGCTGCCTATTTTTAATTTTATTTTATTTAATATAATATTCTGATTACAAGGTTAGAAAATTAATTCTCAAAGTATAAAATATTCCTAAGATTAAAATAACTTCCACTTTTTTATGTTTTTATTCCAAGGTAAGGAGTGAAAAAACAAAACTATAAAGATAAGAATAACATTTAAGTAACTCCTCGTACTCTTCATTCTTACAAATAATCTCATAAGTTTGATAAATATTAATCATACAATTTCTAAATAATATCTGAGATTAGGATTTATATTTTTATTTCTCAAGCAATTTACTTTTTGCAGAAAATTTCACAACCATGAATCAAACGACTGATAGGTGTAATAATGATTAATCCTTCAATATAGTTCTTAATATTACAAGTATGAGGTATTGTATTTGAGATGATAAGAGTAAGTTTGTGGCCATCTTCACACGACCACTTCTCCTTGGACATGGAGAAGAAACTCTAATTCTTTTTTCAAGCTCTTCTTTTGGCCATTAATTTGATGTGAGTTTTATTATCTTTGAAATGAATTGTAAATTTATTTTATTGTAAATCAAATGTATTTTTCATGCACTACTGTAAAGACTAATTTCTATTTATATAATTAAAATTCATTTGTAAGATTGATCTATTTCAACATATGTTTTTATATACACATTAATCAGAGATCAAACTCTAAACCAAATAATTAAAAGTTTCAAACATCTACCACTTGTATTACACTACGTTAATGGAATGTAAAATATTTATAAACAATATGATTTATTTTAATCACGAGCTCACTGAATTTAGAGAAAAATGTCAAAGAGTTTTATTTGTCTCTTAGCTTTGGTGTTAAGTTTCTTCGAAAGCAAGAAAATGAGAGAAACGCCTTGCAAAGATGGTCTCATCCTTAACTAGCCCCAATATCCATTCATCCATGCTAAATTGTATTTTTGCTATTTCTTTGACAAAAGAAAAATTGTTTCACTTCATTAAAGAAAACATAAACAATACATAAGATGACATGAAATCAATATATACATGATCACTTTTGCTAAGCCATCAACCGCTTTATTTCCTCTCATCAAAATTATATTTTCACATTTAGTTTATTAATAAGTGCCATAAAAAAAATATAAAATTAGTTTAGTGATTAAGATAAAAAAATAAATAAGTGGAGTCATAAAGTAATATTAGTTTCAATTCCAACCTCTAATAAATTATTAATTTGTTAATAATTAAGATATTAATATTCACCGATAAAAAATATCCCATTTATTTGAACTATTTTATTTTATTATTAAAAAAATTCCTTCTTTATTTAATTGAATAATTGAATTTGTTTCGACTATTTTCTGTATAGTTTTATTCTTTTTAAATAATAATATATGTGTAAATAAGTTTTAAAGTGGTATCATAAAATAACTACCTAATTAGTGATTTGAGTTTGTGTCTATAAGTAAATCTATTTTTATCTTTGTTGAAGAAAAGTTAATTTTAATTTATTTAATAAAAAAATGAATATCACCTCAAGGAGATGGTTCTCTCTACCTCTGATCAGTTTTAGAATGAGCAGTACCACTATCTCCATTTTTCACAAAATTGACCACAATCTTTCACTTCGCCTCGCTCGTTCGTTCGTTCCTAAATCGTGGAGCGCAGAAACAGAGGAAACTCCTCCGATTTTTATTCTCAACATTCCTTACATGTAACCCTTACACTTGTTATGTTCTTTCCTCTCTACTACCATTTACAATTACAAGTCTCACAATATTATTATTATTATTTTAGTATCTCTCCGCTCCAATGTTCTTTCTTAATTCTTCGATTAATTGAATAAAATAAATCATCATCATCACTGTAACATTTCTGGAAGAATGGCGAGGAAAATTTCTTCGTCTTCGACATTTCGTTACGTTCAACCTCGGTATTACATTAAGAGACCTAAACGACTTGCATTCGTCATTCTCCTTTGCATCTCCATTGCATGGTTTGTCTATGACCGTCAATTACTCAATAAAGAGCACCAGCAAGATATTTTCAGATTAAAACAAGAGGTTACCCGCTTGCAAAAAACTGTAAGATCTCCATATTACAATTAATTAATTAATTATCCAATCCATTTATTTTATTTTATTTTCCTCTTAAATTGATATTTTTTGGTGGCATTGTTGGTTGAAATTGCAGCTGGAAGATATGAAGGGAAATACGAATGGCTCAGGAGAAAGTATTCCAACTGATGATAAAATCAATAAATTCAAAACGGGTGTTTCTGTTGTTGAGGAGGATGATCCTATTAGCTTACAACGAAGAGAAAAAGTTAAAGAAGCTATGCTTCATGCATGGACATCTTATGAAAAGTATGCTTGGGGCAAGGATGAACTTAAGGTATTTATTTAAGTTATGTTTTATCAGAGAAGTTAGTAACTAACTAGTTGCTAAGGAAAAAGTTGATCAATTTGCCATTAATGTTGTCAATGGCGGATTGCAGGAACAATGGATCATAGTGATTTGTTCAAATTTTGCCATGCTATAGTGCTGTAGCACCGTTATAGCCATTATTTGACAACACTTCATTCATTTTGTAATGCTGTTCTGTTTGATTAATGAAATTTAGTGTTTTACCATAAAAAAAATTAAAAAAAAATAAAAACCAAGAAGTGTGATTACTGATTAGGGGATACATTTTCTTTTTTATATTTTACATCTTTTGTTATCATTGTGACCAATTAAGGTTAAGGTTTTAATTGGTGAATTTAATCATGAGTTTTGTCGGCTTTTCAATGGGATAGACTTTTTCCCAAACCCGCCCGTCCTCAAGAAAATGTTAAAACCCATGCCCCAATCGTCCCATCCGGCACATATGAATACTTTTAATATAAATTTATCCAGTAGTCAATTACAATCTTAAAATCATTCCATCATATCGTACACGTTAGGAAATGTTAATAGTAATTGTTAAATCAATTATGACTAATTGTTCTGTAAATAGATATTACTAAATACGAAGAAACACTAACTTCATTACCAGCTGAGTTAAGTCACGACTCTTAACCCAAACTCATGACTTACCTGCAACACAATAGCACCATCCACCCTATCCTAGTGTCGGGTCGGTTAAACTTAAACCCAATCCATGCAGTGTAAGACGGGTTGGGTAGTTTGATGTCGGGCTATATTTGCCAAGCCTGAAACATTGTTTCAGATGAGGCAGAAGAAACCCTTTTGGTTAAGCAGCTGAAGCCTGCAAAATATATATCTTCCCTTACTAAGACAAGAAACTTTGTGCAGCTTTTGATTTAAATCGGAAGACACGATCATATGTGCATGTTTTCTCTGCAACTGAGATTTATCTAGAATGCACATGTCAAGCAGTAATAAAATGGGTCAGTGTGTATTTATTTCTAAATCTAGTTTTTATGCGATAGTCCAGAGTAGGGAATGGTGCCTGCAAAAGAGATATATCTTTCCATACTAAGACGAGGAACTTCAATCAGCTTTTGATTTACATCGGAAGACGCAATCATATGTTCATATTATGTTTGCAACTAAGATTTATCTAGGATGCACATGTAAAGCAGTAACAAAATGTGTTAGTGCGTGTTTATTTTAAATCTAGTTTTTTTTTAATGCAATAGTCCAGTCCAGAGTTGGAAATGGTGTTTCCCCTTGTAAATATTTTGCTATATTCATTCACATTTTGACTCTTCAATTCCCTCCTTGATAAAATCTGAATTTTACAACTAATAAGCTTGCTATTCCTCTCACAGCCACACTCAATGAATGGTGTTGACAGTTTTGGCGGTCTAGGGGCAACTTTAGTTGATTCTCTTGACACATTATTTATAATGGGCCTTGATACCCAATTCCAAAGAGCTAGAGAGTGAGTTCTTCTTCTTCATCGTTCCAGTTTCTGCATTGTAGTTGTAGGTTGATTACATTCAAAGAATCTAATATAATTAATATTGCAGGTGGATTGCGAAATCATTGTATTTCAAAAAGAACATCGAAGTTAGTGTGTTTGAGACAACCATAAGGTTGAATTAGAAGGTTCAATCTTATATTTATTGAAGTTGTTTCTCCACTGCCTGATAGTTGATATAACTTTTGCATGCAGCATATGTTGCTTATGCTTTGTAGTTCATTTTCATTCATCTGTCTATTATTTTGTTTATGTTCACTATCCAGAGTTTTGGGTGGACTTCTTAGTGCTTATGATCTCTCTGGCGACGAAGTCTTCCTTGAAAAGGCTAGAGATGTTGCAGATAAGCTGCTGCCTGCTTGGGATACACCTTCAGGAATCCCTTACAACAGAATTAACTTGGCTTATGGCAATACAAATAACCCTAGGTGGACACGGGTATGTTTAGGCCTTACTACATACTTCAGTTACTTTTCTAAAATTGATTTCCTACATATAAAAGCACTGTTTATATCACAAAACTTTCTTTCCTAACTGTGTTCTATTGTCAAGGACTTACACATGGTGACTTGGATGCTCTTTAATCTTTGTATTACTTGGATCATGTCCACTGATAATATTAATTTTCACTGATCGAACAATTGGATTACATTAAAGATATAAGAAGGCTGCTTTTATTTATTGATTATTTGGAGATGTGTCGCATACGTCATTTTTCTTCCCTTAATTTTTACAGTTTCCTTATTTCCTTTATTTGTACAGTTTTATCTCCTTGACTTTAGAATAGGAGTTATTTCCTTAGTTGATGGTTTTGGGACATTTTGTTATCCTTAATTCTAGAACAATCATCAATAAAATTTACATGCATTAGTCTATAAAATTGTAATTGATGCTTGTACATTTTTTACCATAAGAAAAAATGTTCAGATTTTGCATCCTTTTACTCTTTCAAGATGGTATCAGAGCTCCTAATTAGGGAGCTCCTAGACGGCCTTCGTTGCAACATCTCTCAATTCTCAAAGGAGCCTTCATCGTTGTTGCCAGAACCCTATTTAATGCCTTCATTGCGTTATCTTAATATTTGGGCTTAGGGCCTAACTCAATCCCACAAAACCGACTTGTATGGTAATAATTGCCTAAGCCTTATAAGCCCATGCTCTAGGCGATATGGTACTAAACTCACCTCTTCAACCCAACACACTAAAGGTGATGTACCATTGCAATGAAGAAAGACGAAGTGGCCCAATAGTGGGCATAGGGGGTGACCACTATTAAGACGAATTTTCCAACATACCCCTCAAACTTAGGGTGGGCCTAGAGCTTGGACAATGTGGGTAGCGCAACAACGAATCTAAAATACACTTTGATAGCATCTTGAAATTTGGGTTTTGAGTTTGAACCCATAAAGGCGAGGACTTCTCAAGCCTCATAAGCACTACAAAGGCCATATCTCTAGGCAACATGGTACTATCTCGTATTCATGAATGAAGCCATATCCCTCCACAGACCACTATACAAGAGAACAATCCAAATCCCAGAGAAGAGAACAATTGTGGGTGGTCACTTGTAGAGAGAGTGTCTCTTGCAAGCAAGTGTTTATCTATCATTCGTTGTAACTCGTGAGTGGGTACACATACGAGTTTGTAGAGTGAAACATTATTTGGGGAGAGTTTTCAAGTTTTTATAAAGCTTGTAATCTTATTAATGATAGTGAACATTTATTGAAGCGTTTCCATGAACATATGCAAGAGGTGCCAAACCACCTAATTTATTTTCTGCTATGTCACTTCCTCTGTGATGTGTTTTAAGCATGTTCCTATCTTTGATTCTTGGCATGTGCAGTTTTCCCCAAAAATTTATAATAGGACATTTATGGTGTTGTCTAGTCCATGTAGTCGATCCTATGTAGTGGGAGTACCAAAGTCCCTATCATAGCACTGCTCCTAAGAGCCGAGTCCTGGTGACTGCACTATACGGCGCTTTACTCGGCTTTTGCAGTCAGTCCCTCTGTACTTGGAGAATCTTCCCTTAAAAGCTAACTATTAAGGGGAAAAACCAAGCCACTTAAATACTCTACCAAGCACCCCATACTACTGATGTGGTACTTGGGCACCCCATTATGGCAATGTCCCGGTCACAGTTATTCATGTTAACTTAACATCCGCTATTTCTGTTGGGTTTGTAGTCTGGCTACTTTATATGTTTTCTTGCATAATGTTATCTGATTTTATTTAATTGAAAAAAATCAATGAAATTTATTTGCGTCTACTTGCATAGGTTTATTATTAGAAATGCATTGCTAGAACAGTGTATAAGGAAACTGGGAAAATTTTCTTAGCTGTTGTGCCTCTTATGTTCTTAATAAATTGTTCTCCGGTACTAGGGGAACAGTATTCTTGCAGATTCTGGTTCAGAGCAGCTTGAATTTATTGCTCTCTCTCAAAGGACAAATGATCCAAAGTACCAGGAAAAGGTAATCTTTTGCCGCTTTTGGTCATTAGTTTTCAATTTTGCGAGTTTCTTCTTTTGAGGTGAAGTAAGCACACATATTCTTGTTTTGGAGTTTTTTTCACTCTAAAGTGTACTGATTTTGAGATTGTCGTGATTGTGAAAAAGAGTGGAAGTTTATTCCTTATGTCAAATTTGAGGTATTGGCCTTCTGATATTTCAGGCTGAGAAGGTCATCAAAGAGCTTCATAGAAGTTTTCCCGAGGATGGGTTGCTTCCCATATATCTTAATCCACTAACTGGAACTAAATCAGCTGGTGCAATTACATTTGGTGCTATGGGTGATAGGTAATGACACTGATAACGTCTTATAGCAGTATCTTTTCATGATCTTATCTTACAGTTTTTAGCTATTTTGGTTAGATGGTTAACTATATCTTCAAAGAAAATTCAGTTGCAACTTTAGTCTAAATTTTGTTTAATTTATTGATAAGCCTGTATGGAATTTGGAACATAGAGATGGGTTGTCAACCTTTTATGAAGAATGGAACAATGTGATCCTAAACTGAATTTTATATAGGGCTTCATGATATAATTTAGGTGCATAGTTTTCTTTAATATGTTGACGTGCACTTTAGTGATAGTTCACCTTTGAGCAGAGATTTTCCATGCATGCATATGTTACAATCACATTTTATAGGAAGAAGGTGGGAAACTAAAACAAGATTTGATTATTCAACTCAGCTAATTGTTGTCTTCTGTTCAATGGTAGTAACAGTGCGACAATATGTTGAAAGTAAATATCAACTAGCTTGCTTAACTTTCCCTAGATTGTAAAGACTTCTTGACAGTTTCTAGTCACATCCATTCTTCACATTATTAAAAGGCTGCTGATTACTGTGTTGCAGCTTCTACGAGTATCTGCTCAAGGCCTGGATACAAGGAAACAAGACTGAAGTAGTAAAGTTTTATAGGTAATGAACTTGGAATGTCTGTTGTCCTTTGATAATCACATATTTTGTTGTCTCTGCATGGTAAGAAGTTACTGATCCAGCTATCCTGTCACCACAAGTCATGCACTTCACTCTGCCTCTCACTAAGCACCATGCACATATTTTGTTGCCATAAATTTATAAAGAAGCCATATGATCTTCCATAGATCCTGCGGCCAAAATTGTGGATTTGCAACTATTTTTATAATTAATAGAATTTATTTTTGCTATTCACCGAGCTTTCTACTGTGTATGTTCTACAAAACACCTGACATTTGACAAACATTTCTTCACTTTCTTTTATTCTCTCATTGCATGTATTTTCTGTTTGGTCCAAATATGCTACAATCATTTGCCCCCCGCCCAGTTTTTGTGCTTTACTTTATTAAGTTTAAACTTGGATATAAACTTACATCTGGATCCCTGTATATTAAATGTGCAAGAAAATGTGTATCCAGGGAAATGTGGGAAACATCAATGAAAGGTCTGCAAAGTTTGATTAAGAAGTCAACACCGTCATCTTTTGTGTACATATCTGAGAAACTTGGAAATGCACTCTTTGACAAGGTACTATTTGGAAATGAAATTTATTTAATTGTATATGTATATGTTATGGAAAAAATATCTTTGATCTTCTTGTAAAAATTCTTTGATCTTATCTCTTTTTTAGATGGATGAATTAGCATGTTTTGTTCCTGGAATGCTGGCTTTGGGATCTTCTGGCTACGGCCCTGGAGAAGGCAACAAATTTATGGCTCTTGCAGAGGAGGTAATACTTTAGAAGTATTTCTGAAACTAGTCATCACTCAATTTGTCTACTAAACTTTGGGCAATTCAGACTGTTCAGGCAGTGATAATCTTGTTGTCAACGGAAAAAAAAAAAAAAATGCATATGCATGAATAAGGTAATGGTAAGAAGCCTTTGGAAGAAATAATGCCTCCCGAAAGGTGCTGTAACTCCTGAAACTTTCAAGCGACCTCACATTTTTGTTAAAGAAATATAATACCATAGGATCAATAGTCCTAAAAGCTTAAGCTGTCCGGTGGAGGATTATATATTAATAATGACAGTCAACAACAGTTGCTGAATTAATTAATCATCATATACATTACTCTTATAATAATTTATCCATAATTTATAGTTGATTGATGGCTTCTCCAGTAAACAAGCTGAAACTTGCCTCAAGTTCTTGACATATTTAATTCCAGGAGTGATTTTGTTTGGTGACATGTAGTTATGGATATATTTAATGCCAATGTGCTTTTGCTGCGTATGTTTTGTTTTAGACTTCATTACACTTTTATTCCTTTTATTATGACCCACACAATTTCTCTCTAATATTTTGCTTGAATTTAATTGTCAAATTTTTCTTTTGTTACAACCAAATATTTTCATCCATTTCCTTTTGCTTAAGATTCTCATATCAGTCAATGGTGTTGGAGTACATCCAAATCTTTGCAGTTTGGTCAGATAGAGAAGTTACAGTCCGGCTTCTTGATGCAATCTAGTTCTTTATGCTGTTTTGAAATCCAAATTCTTGATAGTTTTGGAAAAGTAGTGTCAGCCGTTTTCTTGCCTTTTACCTAGGAATTGGAACCATCATTTGGATTTCAAAACAGCATAAAGAACTAGATTGCATCAAGAAGCCAGACCATAACTTCTCTATCTGACCAAACTGCACAGCATCCCCAGTTTTAGATTTAATTTAACATCTATTAAATATTAATTAATATTTTCTAAGGAAGATTTTTTTTAAATGACAAGTGCTAATTTCTTTCAAACTTCTACTGAATTCTGTTGCATATAATTGTGCAGCTTGCATGGACCTGCTACAATTTTTACCAGTCTACACCAACTAAATTAGCGGGGGAGAACTATTACTTCCGCAAGGGAGAGGTTTGGATCTTTCGTTCTCACATTGTTCTCCAAATCCCCTAAGATGCTATTTCTAAGGTAAAGATAATTGTAGGATATGAATGTTGGTACCTCATGGAATATCCAAAGACCTGAAACAATTGAGTCACTATTCTACCTCTGGCGTTTCACTAGAAACAAAACATACCAAGAATGGGGTTGGAATATTTTCCAAGCATTTGAAAAGAACTCTCGCACTGAGACAGGATATGTTGGACTCAAAGATGTAAGAAATTCTTAAAGCCCTTTAACTTTTTCTCCAAAATGATTTGCTTTCTTAGCCTTGGAACAGCTGCATGATTTTACCAAGTACTCTTGTGTTTGTTGCATACATTTTGGCACATATAATTGCATAGCCTAAATGTGCTAATAATCTCCACTAGAGAAAAATCCTGTAGAAATTGGTTGCATGAGATGATCAACTAAAGTAGGTTCTATTGAGAATGGGTTCATAGATTCCTTTTTTCTTTCTTTATGAGGAAGATTTTCTTATGCATTATAAAGATTATGGTTTCCTTTTTCTAACTTGTGCACTACGGAACATAACTAAACCATGGTTGAATACCCAGGTAAATACAGGCGACAAAGACAATATGATGCAGAGTTTCTTCCTGGCAGAAACCCTCAAGTACCTCTATCTCTTGTTTTCACCTTCTTCAGTTATCTCTCTTGATGAATGGGTGTTCAACACTGAGGCACACCCTTTAAGAATTGTGACTAGAAATGCTCATCAAGAAGGACAGAGTATGGACCAAGAGGAAAAAATTCCTCGTCATTTGCACGGTAGGAAAGAAGGTCGACTTGATTACAAGTAGTTAAGGGTTGCTGCTTTATGATTGTAATAAGCAAACCCTGAAGGTATGCATGACTTCCCTACTCTCAAATATCCAGGACTTCTTGGTGCTTCGTGATGACCCTTGCCACTGTATTGCACGAAAGTGATCCACCATTTTGATTGATGCTTGCAGGGGTGACTTGTCCTGCTCTATCAACATACAGGTGGTTTGTTTGTCATCTCCAATCTGAAGTTATGCGGGTAATGTGGTAAAGATACTTAGAAGATTATTTCCTTGCTGTAGTGGTAGGATAAATGTGGGTGTAAAGGCCTATGTAGATATCAAAACCTCTTTACTTACTAAGTTACTATTTTGATTTTTTTTTTTGTACTTGTAAATTCTTGTATATCATCAATTGACTGACCACTGACAGGAACGTGGTGCAACATGAGATATCAGTTCTGAAACTATAAAATTATCTGGCTCTTCCAATTCAAGATTGGGCGAATTTGAGTTTCTGTGTTAAAATCTCCTGATATCAATGCTCTAGCAATGTAACTTAAGATTGTTGAGTAGCACTGCCTATGAAAATGATAATTCTTGGTAGTTCAGTTGATTCTTTGACCATGCTGCCTGTAAATATGGTCTCTGATGCTTGGTATCGTGGTTCAACCAAGTCCCGTCTCGTAACCGTACATGTGTGGCTTATTGATTGATTTGCTATTTAGATATAAATTATGTACTGTCACTAGTCCTGCAAGTCTGATAGTAATAACTCACCCAAACTAGGTTGAGTGAGCTTAAAAATGAGATCAATAATGAGAAATGAAATCTAGAAATGTTAACTTGAATATTTTATCTGATGAGGTAGAGTAGAAATGTATGGAAATGCAACGAGATGACCTACTACAAGGATCGGCCAACTATATGTATGTAACTAAATGATTCATGGAGTTGAGTTGAGTTGGTTGATCCTTAAGGGTATGTTTGCGAGTTGGATTTTGGAGGTTTTGAAGGGAAATGCTTTGGAGAGTAAAGTTTATATATTTGATATTTTAAAAAAGTTTAAAAGAGAAACATGATAAATGAACATATAACATGATGTTCTTTTGATTTTTTTAAATATCAAATATATATATATCAAAATATAAACTTAACTCTTCAAAATCTTCAAATCAATTTGCAAACACATAAAGTAATTTGTTAATCAAGTGTCAACCATGTTATTGAGTCAGGGTTGTGTATGGACTTTTTGAAGCCTTAGGCAAAGCTGAATCTTCAATGTGCGTGCTCAAACTTTATGAAGGAAGCAACAAAAACAAAAGAGAAAAGAATTACGATGTATTAATTTTGAACATTTTCATAATTTAATTGATATTTGTTGTGTTTAAAGTACTAGAGTATGGAGGTTAACAGTACAAATTGAGGACTTTTGAACCATTATAAATATTACACAATCCGATACGGAGCCTAAGGCGAGGGCCTTATTTACCTTGCTCATGACATGGCCAGGTATTGTACCAAGACCAAAACGATGCTGATGCTAAACTTTACCACCTTGGCCACTCACTTGAGTAACACCAAAAACTAAGTTTACAAAAATTGCTTATCAGGCATCTAAGTAAAAAATGTTAAAACAATTTTTAACAAATACGTAATTTCTTGTATAAGTTAAAATTAGTTTTACATCTGAGTTTTCTCAAAAATTTTACATTTAGTTTCTCAATAAACATTTTACTGTTGTTTCTTAATATAAACATCATTTAAAAATGTTCACATATATTTAAAAATTAGTGAGTATAATAAATTTGTCTATTTTGTATATTAATATTTAAAATCGCCCTTCAGTTAAATTTTTAGTTAATCAATGACAGCAAAATGTAGCAAATTAAGAGTATTTTTGTAGAAATAATAATTGATGAATTTAGTAATTTTCATAAAGACATAAGTTTAGGGACAAATTTTTTAAGAAGCTTATATTAGGATCACATGTAGTACTTTTTTTTTAATTTTTTTTTATTTTGTAAATGATGAATGTTATAAATTTATTGAAGAGCTTTTATATATTTATATAAACTAATAAAGTTAAACCAAAGTGAACATAAACTCTTTTGAAACCTCCTTTTGGAATCGATCACAGTTAATATGTGTACAACATTGTTATAGACTCGCTTATAAGCAGAATAGAGTAAACAAAAATCTTAGGATATTCCACTATTGTCACTGTCAAAGTGTGATAAAGAGTTAGCACTACTAAGTATACAAGAATAAAGAAATATTGATCAGAAGCTCAAGCAAAGAGACATTCCTACTACAAAAAAAGCATAAACAAATTGATATAAAAGCAACTTATGCATCCCCACCAACTCAGCTGCAATAATTACACTAAGAGTGGAAGTGGAGTCTTTTTATTAAAGGTAAAAAGCTTAAGAATAATTAATTATAATGACAGAAAAGGATCATTCATCCTCTAGCTAATTAAATTATTAAGAACGGTTGATTCTGCTGTGGTAAAAATTTCTTTTGAATGAATTGATTATGTAAAATATTAAAAGAAATTAAAGACAAATTTATTTATATTTGGATACAATACAATTATGTAAAAGTAGGTTGAATTAGTAAATAAATTTCAGGTTAAAAAATGATTATGGAGGCAAAAACTACAAATTTTAGTTTCAAATTAGAATTAAATCTAAAAGCAAAATTAATTTTACTTAAGAAAAACCAAACATATCAAAATCAAATTCTTCTTGAAGTGAAAAATATACACTATATACTTAAAATTTCCATGCAAACTTAAAGGTGGCAGAGAGAATGATATAATGCATATCTAATTAATTATTCACTCAAGAATGTGCATTCATTCTATTCTATAGATGATGAGATCGAGAAGGCAAAAAAAGTGTGAAAGTAGAATCTAGTACTATCTCTTGAGAGAAGTGATTGAATTTTTGCATTGGCAAAGAGAGAATCCTTGCTAGGAGAGAAACAACTTGAAAAGGAGAGCCATGAAAGATAGAATAAGATAGCTTGTGTCAGCTTGATAGTGCATGCGTTTGTATAATTCAAACTTCAAAGAACTTGTTTGTTTGTTGTAACAAGACCTTAATAATGTCTTCTAATAGGCATTGGCTTCATCCTCCTTGTCCTTTTCCTCTATGCTTCCTCAAGTCAGAGCTTATTCCCTTCTTAATTTGCTCTCTATATTCTCAACACACATCTAATTCATAAATATAAATATCTATGGTACATTTTATTTCTATTAAGAAAAATTGACACTATAGTTTAATGTATCCATTTTATATAGAAATATGATTAAATTAGTTCTTTGTGTATAAATATACTATTCAATATTAATTTTTCATATTTCAAAATAAATTAATAGTATTAATTATAGTTGTGTTTTAAAAAATAAATATATCTAATAATTTAAAAGAAAATTATACTTAGAAACAATTTTCTTTCTTTTAATAAGCGCTTATAATTAGGTACCAAAGAAGTCCTATTTTGTATGCATTAATTCTTTATGGAATAAATTAACACTCAATCCTAAGAGAACAAACATTCTCTTCTTATGTCCCTTTGGTGTGGGAATTGGTTGATTTTGTGCATTTATGCATGCTTGAGCATTGAGGTCATCAAAATAAAGATATGAGGGAAGCTTTATTCGATTTGATATACTCGATCAGTCCAATGATTTAAATAAACAGATCAATTTCTTATTAGTAGTTATTATTACTCAATAAAGCAGGGTACAAAAAAAAAGTGTTAAAGGTGACCAGTGAAGCTTTTTTGACTATAATAGTGTATGTGTAGTGGCAACTTTTTATTCTTAATCTGATTTTGAATCTGTTACTTAAAAGCTTTTACCTCAAAGTTACTTATTAGTACTATGCTGCGCACATCAAAATGATGCAAGCTGATCAGATCCATGATAACGATTTAATACCCTTTTCTTTTTCTGTTTTAATTTCCTCTTTCTTTTTAAAATTTTTAGTTTAAGGCTAACAAACCACACATGCTTAAATTACATTGTACATCATGTTTGATGGTCTAATTAAAATTCTTCTAATCACTGGTTTCGTAATAAAAGACTAAATTTTTTTCAATAAAAAACTTTTTTTATCACTTCAATGATTTTTTTTTAATTATTCGTAGAAATATATTAAAATAAAAGTCTTAATATTCATCTCTTCATGGTCTATATTAATAAATGCATATGATTATATTATCTATTTAACTATTTCATACATATTAAAAAACTATATAAATACATAAAATAGAAAAATAATACTTTTATTAAATTATATCATTATCAAATGTTGGTGTATTTATTGTTAATTAATATATAAATATAAAATAGAAATATTAAATTAAAAGTGGTTTATAATTAAATATAAAATTGGAAAAATAAGGTAATTAATATCACCTCGAATATTAAAAGTGTAAATTATTTTAGATGTTTTTTTACAAGAGTTGTGCTATAAATTTCGAAACATGTAATATAGGAAACTCATCGATCGACAGTTTTTAAAACTAACCAAACCTAGCTAAATGGGTAATATAGAAATGATGAGAGGATAAAAAGGTAATAATAAGTTAAAAGTAGTTTATTTCGTTGACAAGTTGTTCATAACATTCAGCATTATCTTTTTACAAATAGGCCATTGTGCAACTTAGAGAGTCTTATACACTACTCCATCCACCTCACAAATGAGTTACTTATTAGATTATTTCATATATATATATATATATATATATAAGAAAAGTAGAGATAATAAATTTAATGTGTCAATTTTATATTTTCTAAATATTATTTATATATGAATGTTTTTAATTTTGACTTTTTTATTAATCATGATAAATTAGTAGTATTGATAAAAGGTGTGTTTGTTTACATTAATGAATAATTTTTTTTAAATGATGCTTGTGATTAGAGACAAAATGACAATATAAAAGAGAATAATATTTTTACTTAAATTATCATTATTACTATTGAAGGTATTAAAGATTGTTGAATCATATACAGTTTACACGAAAACAATCACACACAAAAACTTAACATCGTATCTTTATTTAAAACCTTAAAATATTATATACCCTCACATATATTATACATATATATTATGCTCATCGTCTACTTTTCTATGTATATTGTTACTCATAAGTCACACTTATACACAAACCACGAGTAAGCATGTGAATGATTGAGTTGAAATAGACAAAAGGGGAAAGACATATTGAAAACTAGCTACCTCTATCTATCTCATCAATTGTTGTCGGTCACTCTCCAAATGTCTCAATTAAAATGCATGTATATATGTATGGGACAAGTTTCAGGGCGACATCAAATAATTCCAAATATTTGTTTCATACAATATGCTTATTCTCTACCATGCTCTCAAGCTTTATAATATTCTTTTCCGACCCTTTCACATTTTTGGAAAAAATAATGCTAGCATTCAACTTATGTGTACAGTTTTCTTTTTTCTTTTTAGCTTAAAAAAAAAAAAAGAACTTGTATGTACAATTGGCTTTGGAATATATTTGTCCTTATAGTACTTTAACGTTGGAGTCATAAATCTTTTTGGCAAACATGCATCGAATTTGTTTTGAGAGAGATCATATTAGAGGGTACCCTTCCTTTCTTTAATAATATTTTTCTTACCCAAAAAAAATTATTATAGAATTTTCTTGATATATATATTATATTTTCATGAAATCCTGTAATTTTTTTCATCAATATAAGATCATTATAAATAATTACATATATAGTATGAAATTTTAGTAAAATGTGATCGATCCATTATCTTTTTTAATATCTCATTTTTCATTTATGATATCATTATTTTATTTTATAGATTAATGTATTTTCTTTAAATATTTATTGTGTATAACTCTTATTTAAAGTATTAATTGGTTCAATGGTAAAAATTTAATTTTGTAATCTCAAACTACTGAATTCAAATTTGTTAAGATAACTACAAAAAAAAAAACCCACAATAATAAAGACAAGATAATTCAATAAAGAGTATTTCATCCCAAAAAAACAACCCCTCCGCCATAAAAAACCCCAAGTCTTCTACCCAAATTTTAAGATATTTACTATACGATTGAAATAGAAAAAATAAATTTAATTAAACTAGTTTTTAGATTGGATGAAATTAAATGTTTAGACTTAAATGTTAGATATACCTCCACTTAATTATTTACACTAAAACAATCACTATCATTTAAAAAATTCTCAGTACAAAATAATATTTTTTTTTTTAAATTGAATAGGAGATCAAACCAAAGATGCATCTAAATCATGGTTTAATTGTTTCCGTCCATTCAACAATAGTTTGTGTTTTAATAACAAACTATTTTTATTTATTTTCCTCAACAAAACTAAAGTGCCCCTCTATGATATCCAACTCCGTAATAAATGACTAAATAAGACTTTAAAAAAAAGTAGAGTTTTCACTTGACCTAGCCGCATTCTTCTATGATTCTATCCTCCCTTTTGATCTTGTACTATTTTTTCACTTAATAGGGGTGCTTTAGGGTAAATTTTAAGTCTAAAATTATCTTTTAAATTATATTTTATTCTTTTTTTTTTTATCTAAATAAGTTATTTCAATGCATATGTAATTTTTTTTGTTTGTTATCTCAGTGCAATGTTGTGTTTATTCGTTGTCTTAGCACAATATTTTAATTTTCCGTCTTGTTGTAATGTTATTTGATTCAGATTGATAGATAAATTTTGATTAAATATAAATTCAATCAATGATTTTAACGTCGTCAACTTACATTTTCAGAGTCATGGATATCCCGGACACCTCAATTTTATCATATTCATAGACTTTGTCACATTTTGTCATTTTATGCTTCTAATCAGGTAGGTGCTGTAAATTTTTTGCATATTTATATTTTTCGATTTTTACGACTTTGAATTGTAATATTCTCGATCGATATAATTTTATCAATTTAAATGAATGAATATTCTTTTTAGTAAAAGAAAAACTAAAAAAAAAAAAGTAAATTTTATAAACATATCATAATTTAACAAGTTGTTGGTGCACGGTATGGGTAAATATCGTGAACCCTAGAATATTGAATTCGATTTTTATTTATAAAAAATACTATATATGTTTATGGTTTGAATCTAATCCTAAAAATACATTAGTGTTAACATTTTTTGAGAAAAAATATTGTTGTTTATTGTAATCTTATTCGATATAAAAGATTAATCTCTTCACTTGTGTCCAAATAATATCTGGTTTTGAAAGAAAAAAAATACTACATGTTATCGCCCAAGAGCACACTTAATTAGTTGTTACAAGGTAGGTAAGACTTAAGAGGAGGCTAATTAATTAATTAATTAATTAATTAATGTGCAAGAAATAGAATATGGATGCAAGAAGAGATGAGGGAGAGGTCTATTCGAAAAGCAACATAGTGCAGACACAAATGCATAGTAATTTCTGAAGGAAGAATCAAAAGCTCAAAGTTGTGTTTGAGAGGTCTATATTTTCAGTCCAACAGACGCAGAATTTTGTTTGTTGTGATTATAGCCTCTGACATATTATTACATTGATATCATAGCAAGGCTTAATTTGTTTTGTTTCTCATAGTATGTATGCTACATGCTCCTGCCAATTTCTCCATCAATCATGTTATTACCAACTACTACTACTCACAGCTCACCCCAAACTAAAGCTTTTTCTTACAACAACTATATAAGTATGTTTACAACAACATGTGTTTAGTTATTCCTTTTCAAGTATTTAAATATTTTTATTCAATTTAAAATTATATACTTTTGTGGAAGCAGCTGGTTGGATTGTAAATCTTGCCATGTCTAAGAAGGGAATCAAAAGATGAAACAAATCATAAATTAATAATGACAATGTTCATAATGACATAATCCAAGGTGTGGTTATTGGTTAAGCAAATAAATATAAGTCATTCATTTACAAAAAAAAAAAAGCAACAAATCAAGGAAATTTTATGGAAATAACTAACTTTTTGAATTGGAAACTAAGAATAGTGATTCAAGAAACATTGTTATTTCTCTTTTTTTTTTCACCAACAAAAATTTAATTTTCTTGCTTAAAAAAATCATCTTTTTGAAACAGGTTTATAATTACATTGCCATATAATTGACGTCAAATTAAGAGATAGCTAGGAACTAATGGATAATAGATATGCAGGGTGAGTAAATTGGAAAGTGGGGGGTGCAAATATAGCAAGCAAGCAATAAAAACAATATGGAGATGCAGGGGATCGAACCCTGTACCTCTCGCATGCAAAGCGAGCGCTCTACCATTTGAGCTACATCCCCATGATGTTACATGTTTGTACGTCAACATACATAATATTACTGCAAAGCTTACACTGATAAGTTGATATACTTATAAATCTGGTCTAACTAGATGCAAATGCAAAGAATAGTATATATATGGTAAATAATTTCTTTGATTGACGTAAAAAAAAAAACTTCTTTGATTAAATTCAACAAATTACTATTGAATGGTTGTTCACTTCATACGTAAAAAAAATAAGTAGTCATGACTGGTATTGAACTTTTTAATATATAAACTCCATAATTAAAGAGAGGCGTCAAACAATTAAAAAATCCGTCATTGAAAAAATAAAACAAACACAACTACATTTAAAACAAAAAAGTTGAACCGCGTCGGAATCAATACATTCTTAAATTTTGGAGAACTCGACAACGAAATAATAGCGAAACCATTTAAGAAGAATTACACCAAGCTCTAATACCATATATATTAACAATGTAGAAAATCACACACAAAATAAACAACAAAATACGACTAAGATTCCAATAAAATACCAAATCTTATGAATTCAAGAGGTTCAAAAAGAATATATAGTAAAATTTAAAAGACTCGACTATACTTAACTTAGAAATAAAAAAGTTTAATCGCATATTATCTAACTGATTTTTCAACTTATACTAGACATATAATGCAATCATTTTAGGTTTAATTTAAAATTAATTTATCTTCATTTTATAATTATTCATCTTATACACATATATGTTCATATTTGAGACTTTAATTAAATTAACATCTATTAATATAAATATGTGAACGTCCAATTATATTTCACCAATATGTGCATATTTTTATATAAAAAAAATGAGTTATAAAATATAATTGACTTTAAAAAATATATTTGTGAGTTTAAAATATAATATTTGATACAATGCAATTATGAAATATGATCAGAAATTTAGTTAAACTCTAATCACTATAGTTTGATCACCACGATAAAACTATAATTGAACTACCGAATCATAGATCAAATGGCAGTTTTAAAACATTTTTTTAGGGAAGACATTTTTAAAGATTGATTGAAAGACAAATTCTAATTAATTAAATCTATCATTAGAAAAGTAAGCCACTTAATTTAACAATAAAGTTTTTT
Source organism: Cicer yamashitae (assembly GCA_037974755.1). Lineage (NCBI taxonomy): Eukaryota > Viridiplantae > Streptophyta > Magnoliopsida > Fabales > Fabaceae > Cicer > Cicer yamashitae. The sequence goes on from JBBPBQ010000002.1 coordinate 2,664,838, forward strand.
TTAATGGCCCACTTACACATTAGGTGCCATGGAATCCCTTTTTATTTAATATATTCAAAGTGGTAGAGACAATATGGAAAGAAATCTAAAATCCTTACTTAGTCATGTAGTGTGTATCTACTATCTCACCAAGAAGTCATTCTTTCTATACACTCTTATTCCAGACAGCTTTTCTAATTTAATGTGACCGCTTTGTTGATTTATTTATGCATTCTTTAGCTAAAGTAATGACATATAAATAAAACAAAAGAGAAAGAATGAGATCCATGACATTTTTATGGGGATCAGCGTACAAAGAGAGAGTGGCAACAATGATGGGTTTGGTTGTCATTGTCTTGCATTGCAGTATATAAAGATGGATAGAGAAAGAAAGGAACATACTTTCACGACTTTACCTTTTCTGTCTTTTACCCTTTCACTTTCTTTGCTTTACCCACTTTAGTCTCTTTGATTTCAGTAACAAAAGCTGCCTTCTTCCTCTTTTCTCATTTACCCCTCTTTTAAGTCTCCATTAGGTCTAAACAACATCATCCGTTCGTCCAAAAATTTGACTAATTCAGATGCAAAATATATAATTAGAAAATGCAATCGGATGAATAGTTAGTTCAAATTAATGTTTTAGTTTGGTACACTTTTAGTTGGATAGATTCGAGATTAGGTTAAATCAATTATTCATAATTCAAATCTAATCAATCTAAAATCATATTATGTCTCAAAGTCGATTCTTATAGAGGGAAAATATGAATAAAAGGGTTAAAAAATTTAAAAATCCTAACAATATCACCCTCTCTTGATTGTATTATTTGACAAGTAGATTCAAGTAGATACAATCTTATAGTCAAGGAGACTTGAGTCAATAAACAAGTCACATAAATATTATTGTCGCTGGGAAAGGAAAACACTTGCAAGGAAATTAGCTTCTTCCGATTTAAGGAATTTTTTTAGAAGAGTCAGACCCTTTATTCCAAAAGTCTCATGCATAATATGAATAAAAGGGTTAAAAAATTTAGAAACCCTAACTCTCTCACATTTCAAAAATCCTAACAATATCACCCTCTCTTGATTGTATTATTCGACAAGTAGATTCAAGTAGATACAATCTTATAGCCAAGGAGACCTGAGTCAGTGAATAAGTCACATAAATATTACTATCGCTGGGAAAGGAAAATACTTGCAAGGAAATTAGTTTCTTCCGATTTGAGGAAATTTTTTAGAAGAGTCAGACCCTTTATTCCAAAAGTCTCATGCATAATTTGTTTGAGAGAAGTAAACTCGTCAAATGAGGTACCTACAATTTCGTCCACATAAACAATGAGGGTTGTGAAGGTGTAGTGAATCTTTCTTGATAAAGAGAGAGAGAGTGGTATGAAGGAACTTGCATGTAACAACCAGATAAGCAATGTAGACAATCTTTCAAATCATATACGGTTTAACAACTTACATACTTGATTTGACTTTGAAGCAAGAATGTCATAAGGAATGAAGACCATCTAAACATTTTAATGAAGTTCACAATGAAGAGTAGTGCATTGTTAACATCCCAATTGGCCAGGATGTCATTTGTTGATAGAAACAAAAGCAAGAACTAGTCAAACTATAGTGATTTCGCAATCGGGGGAAGGAGTGTCAAAATAATCCAAACCTTCAACAACAGAATTATAAACAAATGTTAGTTTAGTTAGATTAGTATTTTTCCTCCTCCAATAAAGTTTGAACTCAGATCTTGTTACTCTTTCATTCCTCTAAACCTTCAATTTAGGGATAACTTTTTGCAATCAATCGAGACTTTAAAAATTTAATTCTATTACTATAATCAAAGTTTTAAATTACATTTGTGGTCGCAATTGCGATTGCGACTATTAGGGAGATTTTGGCTGTTGTGATGCATATTGTGTCCTTGCAGTATAAATTTACTTTTTATCAACATAAAATATTATAATTTATTATTTATCTTATAATTAAAATATCTCATATTTTATCACTAAATTTTAATATTTATCTCATTATTAATTCTCTATCTCTTTGAATTATCTATAACCCTTTAAAATATTCTCTAAATCTTTGATGTAAAGTAAAAGAAAAATAAAAAAAAATTGTGTGAACACTAAATAACTTTTGTTTATTCTCTTTGAATTGGATTCAAACTAAAATCAAGAAGGACTGCTTATCTATAAAAAGATTAAAAAGGTGCTTAAAATGATCTAGGTCATTAAATATTCACAAGCTGATGACAATTTTAAGGAACTTTTATATATAAAATTCACAATGAATAGTATGTATCTAGATATTCAAAATGGAATAAAGTTTAAGAGTGTGTGTTAATTAATTTGATTATCTGATAGCTAAAAATGATTTTGATGAATTGTTTTGTATTTGATTTTTGATTTTGTTTAATTGTGACTTAAACGGAAAATGATATGTTTGGTGGAAGCTTCAAATCATATCTTCAAAGTCTAATTTTAATCTGAATATAATATATAGTATTTTATCAACTAAATATTTTTTAAATATGATAGGAACGATAATAATCGATGAATTCAAAAATCATAAGTATTAAAAGTTTATGCATTCCAAAAAAAAAAAAAGATGATGTATTCCCCGCAGAAAGGGGTAGGAATGTTTTTTGAAACAGAATCTGTAATTGGAAAAGAAGTGAGAAAGCATGTACTAAAATTAATAGTGATATCCTAGTAGTACTGTTATAGTATATATGTATTAAGATCAATGTGTGTTCAGGCGACATTTATTGTATAAAGTTGCACGCTAACCCTTCTTTCAACATCCCCCAAAAATCTCTATATTACTATTACTAACTTTTGAGATTCAAAGCCTGCAACGCCCTCTGCAACTTGTGCTGTGTGTGTGGCAATATTCCATTGTGAGACCCATGAAGAAACTGTTTTTTATAAATAAAAAACCATAGTCTAAAACAATTTTTCTAGACCTTTAAAAAAATTATTTAATAAAAAGATCGTTAAAAAACTATTTAATAAATTAAAATATCTAATATTATAAAATTTTAACTAAAATTAATATTATAACAACAAATATTAATCGATCGACTTTATTATCCATTTAAAAAAGTAATTTTATACAAAATAGATTATATTAATTTAATAAACTATTTTACGTCTTAAAATGTCTAAAAAATAATTTAAGTAATATTATACAAAATAGATTATATTAATTTAATAAACTATTTTATGTCTTAAAGTGTCTAAAAATTAATTTTTTTAGTAATTTTGTTAAAATATATTATAGACTATAAAAACTCTGTGTTAAAATTTGTCTTAGATTTCTACATGTGTTAGAGCCAACATTAAAAATAAAATATAAACATAGTAATAAAAAAAAGTTAACGTACCTAATTTTAAATTTATATTTCATTTAAGAAAGTATTTATCTCAATAGTTATGAGAACTTCTGACTTATCTAATAATTTACTAGACAAATGAAAAGTCAAAATAAAAAGTAGTTTTGGACTTAAGTTCAGTCAGCTTGTTGCTTATTAATGGGTAGTACTACTATTGGTAGTTTTTAAATGATAATATATGATTGTGTAATTTAAAAATATATAATATAATGTGGGTGCAAAATTATCTGTGGGTATATATGCAGAAAGAGATTTTTATTGTCATTCCTAATAAATTTGAAGTGGTTTACTTTACTTTAAATTATTCAAGAATCTTATTTATATGAATTAACTGTATAAAATAATTTTGCAAATATTTTCAATTAAGTCTCATGTTTGTATATTTGTGTAGGAATGTAAAGAATAATATTATAATAAATTTAAATTGTGAAATTTGTCAATAAAAATTAATAAAAATTAATTCAGTTGATAACATGTCGGTTCACCTTCCATAAAATCGTGGGTTCAACTCCCGCTACCAACATAAAGATTTTGATTTTGGTGGGTGATCTTGTCCTGACATTGATGAACCTCTGGAATCCAACGACACCATATGTAATACATATATTTATCTCTATCTCTCAAAATACTCATGAAAACTAAAATTAATGGTGTTTAACATAAAATATTTTATGTAAAAATATTATTTTTCTTGTAATATACGTGGTCCACATTTGTCTCGGTTAATAAATCTTCTAAATTTACTTTGATGCTTTGTTGAAAATATGTTAGTGAACATGCAAACCAAATCATTCCGTTTAGTAGCATCACTATTCATTCTTGGTAAATACACATATTAACACATTAATTCTCAATTCCATAAAGGGATCCTTTTCTTCTAAGTAGAGAAATCCAATTCTATTGCCTTCTTCACTTTTCAAACGTTCAAATATAATGTTCCAATGATTTGATCCTTTTATGTTTTGTTAAAGGGGTGAGCCTCGTTATTATCCACTTAGTGCTGCTCTGTCTTTAATGGAAAAGAAGAAAGAAAATAAAGAATGCCAAAAAACACAAAGGTCTCTTCTCCCATTCCCTTCTAGACAATTGGGTCACCAAGAGAACTTAAAATTTCAAAGATATCTTCGTATCGAGATAAGAATATATTAACTATATTTTTAATTGTTTTTTTTTTTTATCTCTTTTTATTTTTGGTCTTTTATTTTTTGCAAATGATCGAGATGTGAGAATTTATTAGGATTTCAGAAAAGGAGTTAAAACTCTATCCATTTTTTACTCTCTTCATTTCTTTCATTATTAAAGTTTTAATGAATAAATGCATATAATTTGAAAAATGTGTTATTTATATTGTATAATTAAATTTTTATACATTTAGTAATTGGACTTTTCATTTCTTTTGAGAAATGGAGAGTATATCAACTTCAAAAAGGGAGTAAAATGGAAGACAATCCAAAATATAATTTGAAGATTTTTAATTTAAATTTTATTGGTTTTCGACTTGTGTTGATGAAATAGGTTAAATGTCACTTAATAGTTTAAAATTGACGGAAGAATTAACTTAATTAATATTTTAATAAGTTGGATACTATTGTAAAATATCTGAGTGAGTGGCTGTATTCAATTTTTACTCTTTTAAGTCTTGTAAATTGTAATCTTCTATGAAGCTCTCCCCTATTCAATGATGAAGCTCTACAATGATTGATTTTTTCTCATTATAAACATGTTTTGAATCTTAAAGAGTCAAAATAATGTGACTACGTTAGGACCCATATGCTTTCCTTCATATACATGGTCAAAGTTATGTATAGTCCTTCCTTCTCCTTAACCAAATTTGCATGTGAATTAAATAAACTTCACAACTATTGTTTGTGTGTATATATATAGCAAAATGTGAATTAAGATTAAGTAATAATAGTAATGATATATATAGACACTCATTGTTTATATTTGTGTGATACACGGGTTAATCATGTAAAAATATGTAGTTAATTCAATTGAATAAATTATTATTTCTAATCATGATAAAAAATGTAGTTAATTTAACTACATGATTAACTTCAATTTTTTAATCAGATATAAAAAAGTATATCCATGAAATATTTTTTATTGAAACATTTGATGGTGAGGCAGGGGTTCTGAAAATATAATTAATACTGAAAGTTGTCAATTAAACTCAAGCCAAAAATGTTAATGTTGTGGTGTCCAAAAAACCAAAAAGATGTTACCATATATAAGAATATGAGAATAAAAGTACTAGTAGTGAACTGTGAAGATTGTCGAATATTATAACAGTAAATATATATGATCAGTTTTGGTTGCTTTATATATGGTAGTAATACAAAAGTTTGGAACAATAATTAGATTAAGACAAAAGGTTATTGCAGTTTGCTGAAAAAGAACCCAATAATGCTTTTGATCATAGCAGACACATATTTGCTTTTTGAGGGAATAAAATTAAATACTGTTTTTCTACGAGGATTGGCGTGAACAGAGAGAGACACCACAAGCTAAATATATTTAGACTGGAACTGTGCATCATATATTCTTGCATATATATTATAATTGTAATTGCAGTTTTTGAATTTGTGACAAAATGCAAACAAATGTAATAGGATTACGATTTCTGTCACAAAAACCTATAAATATGTTATATTGTGGACCGAAATTCAAAACAATTAATCTATCAACCTCTTTGCTTACTTTTATTTTCTTTTTTAAATAAAATATTGCATCACATAAGCTTCTTTACCCTTTAGTAACTTTTTTTGAATTTCTATGATGGCTTTTGTCTGTCTATTCAAAAGATGATGATGTGGAAAATGGTGGGAAACTCTCCTATTCAAGTAAAAAACTTTGAAACCGGGTCCACATTAATTGTTGTATTCTCTAATATCTTATACAGCTTAGTAGAAAATAACATAACATTTTCAATAAAAATCAAATTGTACTACTAAACATGGAAAAACATGCATGCACATCATATAGTGTTGTAGCAGTTGGCAGATATGAGTTGCTAATGCCGTAGATTACTGCAATCTTCAGCTTTTTAGTATATATATGCATGAAGCTCAATTCAGACCAGACATACATAGTAATCTTAGTATCTTACATCACTTCTGTTTCTATATATTAATTAATGACTTTAAAATAGTTAAGTTTAAATGATTTACTGTATATCAGTCAAAAAAAATAATTTACTGTATAGGTTGTATAATATTATTATATGATTATCTTTATATAGTCCTCGTACTCTAATTATAAATTACAATAATGATTTTCAATTGTAGATCAAATCACGTAGAATGTAGTGTGAATTATAAATTACAAAAAAAGTTGTATCACAACACTACAACAGCCGCAACACATCGTAATAGGTGCATTGGTCACACCAGGTCGCATCGGGCCACAACAAATTATTGAAATAACTGAAGTTTTATAAAAAAAAATAGAATTAAATTTAGCCTATAAAAAACCAGAGAACAGTTTATTAGAGGAAAAGAAATTGAAAGAGAAATGAATTGCATCAATAACTATAAAGTACAAACTTGAGAGAGAGAACAATGAAGTGGAAAAGCAACAAAAAAAAAGTTGCCTCTTTAAATTAAAACAAAAAGAGAATTAAAGAAAAAAAGAAAAGTGATCATTAATCAGTCACAACAAGTATAAAGAAAGCATTGAGCCATATAGTTCTTGCATTTCTAAAACCTCTCTGTCTTTGAAACCCTTTGAGTTAGAAAAAGAGAGGAACACAAAACCAGATTCCTAAGTCATTTTGAGCTAACATCATAAATAGTGTAAGGGTGGTGTTTGTGTAGAGAAAGAAAAAAACAAGTGTAGTTTGTTAAGAAAAGGTTTTCAAGACAAAGAGGGGGGGTGTAGGGGGGAGGTGTATATATCAAGTAATGCGATCAGGAAGTTGTGCATTGCAGCAGACCCTCACAGCTGAGGCTGCTTCAGTTTTGAAGCATTCTCTAGTCTTATCAAGAAGAAGAGGCCATGCACAATTAACTCCTCTTCATGTAGCAACAACTTTGTTAACCTTAAGAGTCACTTCTTTCACAAAAGCATGTCTTAAATCTCAACCTCATCATCATCACCTTCATCACCAATCTTCATCACAATGTAGAGCTCTTGAGCTTTGTTTCAATGTAGCTCTTAATAGGCTTCCAACAAATCCTACTCCTTTGATTCATTCTCAGCCTTCTCTTTCCAATGCTCTCATTGCTGCGTTGAAAAGAGCACAGGCTCATCAAAGAAGGGGGTGCATAGAGCAACAACAACAGCAACAACCAGTTCTTACTGTGAAAGTTGAGCTTGAACAGCTTATTATATCTATTCTTGATGATCCTAGTGTTAGTAGGGTTATGAGAGAAGCTGGTTTTTCTAGTACTCTTGTTAAGAACAATTTAGAAGACTCTAATTCAACTTCTAATTCTGTTTTTAAGTGTTATAATAGTTCTGGTGGTGTTTTTTCATCTCCTTGTTCACCTTCTAGTAGTGAGAAGAATCATAGAGAAAACATAAACCTTAGTGGTTTTAGACACAACCATTTCTTGGCTTCTGCTAAGTATAGTTCTTCTTCTGAGTTTTATAACAAAGTTCTGTTTTCTACAACAAAGAAAGATTCAGATTTTTCCATCATTGGTGCAGCTTCTTCTTCAGGTGGACTTGGTTTGACCCTTCATGCTTCCAGGTATAATTTTTTGCTTAGTGTGTGTGTTTAGTTATGCATATATTGACAAAAAATTGATTTTTTATAAATCATGTATGTTTAGATAGATTAGATCAAAATTTTAGTGTGTGTATGTATCCTTCACTTTTAATAAATTTAAAAATTGATTCGGTGCAGTGGATTCGTCAAAATCATAATGAACTATCGTAATTTTACAAAAACTACAACGTTTTACGAATAAATTGCTCACTGAGATTTTAACAAATTCACTGTATTACCAAATATGCACCTATTCTTTTAGGTGTAATTGAGTTTTAAGGTAGAATCAATTTTAAGACTAAAAAGCCAAACATAACTAATTTGTGGTCAAACATGATTTGACCATCCCATACATGATTCTACATGTCTCACAGTAGAACCAAAGTTAGGGTTAATGAATAACAATAACTAGTTTGGTTCAATGCCAAAAAAAACACTAATAGCCTATTAACAACATAATAATACGTGGTCTTAACAATTTGTTTGATTTTAATGCATAAAATTCTTCATGGTGACTAATAAAATGCAACCAAAAAAAGAAAGGTAAAAAACATAAGCACATAAAAGTACTGTCTAATTCTGATGTTGTTTTGCAATTTGTACGGTGACTGAACTATGGCAGAACACATGGTAAAAGCATTGTTGGTTGGTAAGGCATGATATGAAGCAGACTCTTTCTGCCTCACTTTAGTAATACTTTGTCAGTATATATAACAAACCTCTTACACATTAACCAGTCACATTATTTTGGACTAAACTTTATCTAAAGGAAAATAAAGAAATAAGAGTTATAATTTATAATACTATTTTTTCCAAATAAAAGAAAAGCATTTTCTGATGCGGTACTATATGATCAAAACTCAATAGTACTTTTAATATTGTATATTAATTTTGTTGAATTTCTGCTCTCAATTTGCAGTGGCCTTGATACAAAACCCTTTAGTAATAATAAGGAGGAAGAGGATAAGCTTAATTGTTGTGAAGAATGTGCCTCCAATTATGAAAAAGAAGCTCAATTTATCAAACCTGAACAGAAGAAAACATTACCTTTCTGGCTTCAGTCCCATGGAACAGAAGAACAAAAGAAGGTATAGCACTATTTTTCATCTTCCTATTTGTTGATAATGAGATTCTACAAAATAGTATTAATTGCTTATGAATAATTCAACATTTTCAGGATAGATTAACCGAGTTGAAAACAAAATGGAATAGACTATGCCACTGTCTCCACCAAAACAAACAGCATCATCAGAACCAAATCCACTGGACCAACAATCACAGTTCAAACCTTAATAATTCATCAAGTTCCATATCTTATAGCTCCAATCTTATACCTCGATTCCATCGCCAACAATCGTGCATCATTGAGTTCAACTTCAATGATAAAAGGCCAGCAACAGAACCAGTCTTTGATTCCCTTGAACGCATGGAAGATAAAGAAGTGAAGATTAGTCTTACACTTGGAAATGGTGATTCAGGTGAAAAGGTTGGAAATTTAACCGATACAACACAGCAACAAGCTCATGTTTGTAAAGTATTGCAGGAGAATGTGCCATGGCAATCTGAAACTGTTCCTTCAATAGCAAAGGCCTTGTTTGATATTGATACCAAATCAGAAAAACAAAGTAAAGTTACATTCAAATGGTTGTTTTTACAAGGTAGTGATTTCATAGGCAAAAGAAGGTTGGCACTTGCTATTGCAGAATCAGTTTTTGGCTCAGCTGATTTGGTTCTTCATATGGACATGATAAAAAAGGAAACTTTAATAGCCCCATTTTCTGAAATGCTTGAAGGAGCATTGAGAAAACATCAACAGCTTGTGGTTTTAATAGAAAATGTTGATTCTGCTGATACCCAATTCATGAAATATCTCTCAGATGGATATGGAAAAGGAAAGTTTGGAACTTTAAGTAGCAATGATGGGAATTCAGGCCAAGTGATATTCATTTTGACAAATGGTGGCTCCACAAGTATTGAAGAGAAGAATCAAAAAAATGTTATGAAATTGTTGTGGCAGATTAGTGACACTAAGCCTAATTTAGAAACACCTTGCTTGAGCCGCAAGCGAAGAGCCGAATTGGATTTGTTTTCCAATATCAAGAGCCCTAGAATTGAAGATAAGGAAGAGGCGTTGTTGATTTCTGAGCTAGGGAGAAAAAAGAAAACCTTTTCAAGACAATCAAGCTTTAACAGTAACACCCTTAGGTGCAATCATATCAGCACTTATGCAGCGGATCGCAATAGTAACAATAACACTCTTGATTTGAACATGAAAGCTAATGAAGAGGAAGATGGTGATGATAAAGAAAGGGAAAGTAGATCAATTTCAAGTGATTTGACTAGAGAAAATATAGCTGATCCATTGAACTCAAATGGATTTCTTGATTCAATTAAGAATAGTTTTGAGTTCAACACAAGTTCATTTAGAGACAGAGAAATGGCAGAGTTTTTTCTGTCCAAGATTAAAGGATCATTTGAAGAAGTTTTTGGTAAAAAAAATGTGGTGAATTTTAGTGTAGATGAGAAGGTTATTGAAGATATGTGTTTTGAGTGTTGTTTTATCACTAACAAAATGTTTGAGAAATGGCTTAAAGACGTTTTTCAAAACAGTTTAGAAACAGTTAACTTTGGTGGGAAGGAGGGTATACTTTTTAGACTTTGTTTGGGTGATAGAAATTGGGAATTGGATAGTGGGTTTATGGGTTCTTCTTTGCCTAAGAGTATTCAAGTTAACTACTTTATAGAGTGAGTAATTTTGGGCACTTAGGGTTTCTTGTAAAATTGTCCACATGGTGTAAAATGGGATAGTTTGTGTAACTTCTAAATTCCATAATAGTATGTGTTTGTTATTTCCTTCTCTTGTAAACAATTAAGTTATGTCAATCAATTTTTATAGTTTAATTCTAACATAATTCCATGATGAAAAATTGTTCAATGTTATGGTTTAGTGTGAGTTAGGGTATGTTTGAATTGATGATACTCTATTGTTTTCTAAAAATATGTCATTTCTAAGTAGTATTGTTTCATTGAAAACTCTGTAAATAAAACAAATTATGTAAGCTAAAGAATGAAAGGTGGACATGAATTAGAAAATAAACAGGCTAATATCAGAGGCACAATTAAAAAATTGTGGTTTATTGAAGCTACCGTACTGATTCGACACAACAATCACGGTTTTTAGAAGGAATTATGTATTAGTCTGTCTTCGATTGTTTTGTGTCTTGCGTCATTTTCACAATACTATGATTTAGTAATCTTCTCTTATTTCATATAACATGTCTTTTATTTTTAACAAATTTACTCTAATAGTCATATTTTAGTCAACCAACAATCTAACTAATAACAAAGTCAAATGTCTTATCTCAAAGTCTAATATATTTGAATGCTTTACTCATTTGTCATATTTTCATAATTTCAATTCTTAATCATTTTTATATTCATAGACATTTAAGTTGAGTTGTGTACCATAAACGAATCTAACATATTTAAATGCTTTACTCATTTGTCGTATTGTCATAATTTCAATTTTTAATTATTTTTATATCTAGGTACATTTGAGTTGAGTTGTGTTGTGTTTTCAGCAAACAAATAACCTTCTTTAAATTGGTCATTATAGTTTTATTAATTTTTTTTCTTTTTGCCCTCTATGTGCTTATGTAGGGCTTCAGTAATGGACAAATACACATAATATATTAATTTAATTAATAATCGATTAATTTTTTAATCTTCATCCACTACAAGACAAAATTGAGACTTCCAATTTATTACTTCAAAACTCTAGCTATATCATTACTTTGACCTTAAAGCTTTATATGATTGGACGGCGTAAGTGCGTCCTTTTTTCTATTAGAACGTTATCATTAATTTTCATTTTCTGCGTTAGTTTAATTTAAGGTATGATCGAACATTGCTTTAGCATAAGTACTTGAGTGTCATTCTGTTTTAATTACGTAAAGTTGCACTATGATTATGATAAGTGAATCATCGACAATATTAGCATGGCCAATTTAGTAAATAACGACAACCACGCGTAACATATTCTACATTCTACATAAGATGAGACATGATTATTGAACTTGGTAAAGTAGTCTATAGAATAGCTAACTAACTATTATAAATGACAAATGATAGTGACTTTTATAAAACAAAACTTATTGTTTTCAATCAACGTTTGTTGATTATAAATCACTTTTATTTTAAGCCGTTGCAAAAAAAAAAA
>JBBPBQ010000002.1:2677284-2707795 GCA_037974755.1 Cicer yamashitae
AAAAAAAAAAAGACTTTTATTAAAAAAAATATTTTGTTTTAAATTAAATCTAAAGTCAGGGGTTTTATTTTTGAAACATATTGTTGTTTTAAAAGCAAGTTTGTAACAAATTTTAATACAAAAATGGCAAGAATCAACATATTCAAATGAAAAGAAAATCCAAGTAAAAAAAATGTGATAGGAAAGTTAAATATTTAAATAAAATATTGCATTTAAATTGGAAAATGCTGACAATATCCTAAGAGTACTTGTTACGAATTTATATATAAAAAAAAATCTTATAAATTGTGTAATTCATACTTTAAAATTGTAATAAGTAATATTTTTTACTCAAATTTTATTTTTTATTTCTTTTTTTGATTGTTTAAAAAGTGTCTGTCTTAAGACGTCCACTCTTATAACATTTGTTTACATGATTAATTTAAAAGTTGTAAATAAAATTACACTTTAAACACGCATCAACTTAAAGTTTAGATGATGAAAGTGTTACCCGGATTCAAATCAAAGTAAAGGAGAAAAACTACTAATTACTGACTTAACCAACGTTAAAAAAAAAAATTAGATGGCACCGTGATTTTAATACTTCAAAAAAACATCCTTAAAACTTTTTTTTCCAAGGCAGTACAGTGAGAAGTTGGAGGACTCTCAAAAGGTACATCTTCTGTGCACCAAAAAAAAAAAACCATCTTCCGATTAAGGATTTTTTTTTTTTTTATCAAAGATTATGGATGCTTTGCGAAGAACTTTAGTTTGGTTCTTTTATGCTTTTGGGACTACCCTAATTGTTTTGGGCCCGCGCTTTCATTGATGCTCTTAAATAGCTAATTATTGTCTTCATCGGAATAAAAGTCCATAATGATGTTGTTAGTTACATTTTTTTTAAAGAATGTAAGATTTTATTTTTAAACGATTTCAAAGAGTAGAAGTTTTTTTAATAATTAGTACAGTAAGCGTGAAATTGTTACTCCTTCCTTCTCAATAATTGAATCATTTCATACAAATTAAAAAAAAATGTATAAATAAAAGAGAGAGGATAATATTTTTATCAAAATCTTCTTGTTAAGTATTAGTGTATTATCAATATTATAATGCATTATAGAATATATTGTAAAATGATGTAAGTAATATTAATTGAAATGTATAATTAAAAAAAGTACAATGAAATTTTGACAATTTTTTTATAAATAAACCAATTATTATGCGACGAGAGAGTAAAAAAACAATAAATCTAAAATGTTTATGTAGATTGAAAAGGTCTAAAATTAGGCTCCCAAAAAAATATGATTATGTGAATTTTTTTTTTTTAATAAAAGGGAAATCGTTAAATGGGTAAAGCCTAAAGGATCAAGGGCAACACATCAAAAGTCCAAACTACTATGCCGTGAGTTATGTTATTGTTGTGTTTCTAAAATATATTTTGAAAATTCTATTGTAACCTCTTTTATGTTTAAAATCACTCAAAAATACTATCGAAAGTTTGTTTATGTAGAGAATTAGTAGATAAAAAACACACTTGAAAGTTTACTTCCGGTAGAATTTGAGGAGCTTTAGAGAAAAACAAGAGGGATGGAGAGCAATCCTCAATATATTTCATCAAAGCAAAGACTTGCACCTTGCAAAGGTAAACGACATGATCCTCAGACTGAAGAAAAAAACAAAAACACCAAAATTTTATCAACTCATACATTAAAAGGTAACACAATATGATGAATGCAACTGGGTCTCTAATTATCCGGTCACACCAACATAGTTTGAGTAATTTATATATGTCAAAGTTTGAGCTTTCATATAAAGGGGAAACAAAATCAAAATAATGTTTCGTTTGATATATTAATATTGGGTAAGAAATGAATTTGTGTCAATTATATTTGATACGTCCACTTTTCAAACATCATTTTTTGTTATTTTATTTTAGATGGAATATGATATTATTATTTCTTTAACAAATTTCTTAAATTAAATTAAAAGGAAGTAAAATGACAAATTGGGCGAACTCACGCGTTGTTTTATTGTCTTTCTTATTTACAAGACATTAGAATCCATATGATTGTGAGTAGGACTCTAATTTCAATTTTTAAAAATATTTGAAGAAAGATGATGTTTATTCAATGATAAAAATTGAGTACCTCACGAGTTGTTTTATTGTCTTTCTAATTTACAAGATAAAGGCTTTTTTTTTTTTGTGTTCAAAGGCTAGAGGGCTAATTTTTGGAGTTCAATATTGCAATGATAATAGAAAATTATAAAGATTTATGAGGAAGAATTCATTTACTTTTATTTCCTCTTATAGTTGTGATGTACTTTGCTTTTGAAAGACACACGTGTCAATCTTGATTAAGCCGACAAATATAAAAACAATTCAATGAATTATCGTAAACATGTTTAATTACTCGATTATTTATTTTTTTATAACTCTGTGATAGTTCACAAATACATGTCCACCGTCCGAAACAAATCTATTGTTAGTTAAATATTCAATTTTAATGTTCGGTCTTTTTTAACGTTTAAAAAGTTATTAAAAATGTATTTTACTATTATTTTATGAAAAATCTACGTCATTCATCATTAAGATTTTGTTATTTATTGTTAAAATTTTGTTAATATATACAAATTAATATGATAACGAACTTAAGTAATATTATATTTCAATTATATTTTTAAGTTTATATTTCAATGATATTTTTTAATAATATTTATAAATATTTCAAACATTGTACAAAGCATGCAATATGTTTATATTACAGAAAAGTTAGTATATTTATGTTTTAACACAAAAAATAAAACTTAATACTACCTTTGATTCCATGTATAAGAGAGAAAAAATAAAAATAAACATCAAAATTAATGTATTTAATAAATTGTTTTAACTTTTTAATCATTTTTACGAATATACTCTTATTTAAAAGTGTGAGACATTTAATATCCACTAATAGTATTAAAAAAAACTAATATTTTAAATAAAAATATAAAATTAATTTAAATAATAAATACAACTTTAAAGTTCTAACATTTTCTTATATATATGACCCAACAATTCTCCAAAAATTTATATTAATATTATTTGGAACCAATTTTATGAAATACTTCTTCCACGTATCCTCCTACAATAAGTTATCTTCCGACAATGATCCAATATTTAAGAAATTTAATTAAATCAAAATAATCTAAAAAGATTCTAAATTTAATTTTATTATACATCCATAAAGAAGTTTTTATTTTTTTCAATCCCTCCCTCTTATGTCTTTTTTTATATAGTTTAAAGTTCATTTTTTTAATCGAAAAGATTATCATTTTTTTAAGTCTTTTTCTCAGTTTCCCCTTTACATAGGATTTGAAGTGTAGTGCATGACTCTTTTGTTAAATCCAAATATTTGTATTTTGGTCATTATTTTTTATATTTATACCAAATATATACAATTTTACATAATAATACAAAATAATATATATTTTTATTAGTGAACACTAAATTGTGTTTGGCACATATTCACTTAGGCTAACAATAACAATTGATTATTTAAATAAATTGGTTCAAATACTGCAATGTCAATTTTATAAATTAAAAATTATTATTAGTATTAAATATGACAAAATAAATAACTTTCATTTGGATAAATAGGTAAAACTACATATATATTAAACTTAATAATAATATTACTATTACACTAAATTTTTTAATTTACATTTAAATATTTGTTATTCTACCTAATGCAGTACACAAGTTCAACTACACTAGTTTTCTTATAAATAGAACTCAATGGAGAATTATAATCATAATAGTAATACAAAAATTATTTATATTTAATTAAGCAAATCGATTTCATAAATTTAAAAGACATTTTCATTAGTGTTAACCTAACTTTTTTTAACCAATTCAAATATATAAATAGAAAAATAATATACAAACTGAATTTACTATACTATCCTTATTCCATCTATCGACACCCATTGAAAATCAAAGATATAATAGTCTAACACATCTCTTTATATATCATATTATCTATTAATCACTTTGACACAAATATTTATCGTTGATAAATCTAAAAAAACACGAAACAAAGTATAAAATATTGAATATTAAAACAATGCATAAGACAAATTTTTATCATTAAAGAAATTAGTTAAAATTAGTATTTTTTTAAAATATCTTATACATCAAATTGAGAAGAATTATAATACACTAATTATAAAAAATTATACGCGAGACAATTGTTTGTCATAATTAATTGATTAAATTTAGTATTTTTATTCAGGTGGTGCTACCCACTCACTCGAAAGACCAATACCAAATTGGACGTATAATGTTTGTTGACGTTACTTTATCTAAATACACAACGACCAGATCACAATTAGTTAAGTAATTTTAAGTGATTATGTATTCTTACTATTTGTTTTCCTTTACATATCACAACAAAGAGAAGGAAATAATTGATTTTGTTATTCATTTTTAGATTTTACACAAAACTTCTTACAAGAAATTCAAATTCATTCTAAATTTATGACAGTTAATCAGAATAATTTGATTCGTGTTTTTAAAATAAATATAAAGTCATTTGTATAAATGACATACGACTTTTGTAAAAAAATTCGTCGTACCATGAATTTATAATTTCATTAACAAATATGATTTCAACTATCTACCTAAAATTCAGTTTTTGACGAGTTTGTGTGTCAAGATGTTATTACGGTACTCAAAAATGAAGATTACTTTCATAATTTAATAATAATAAATTTATAACCGTTACATTTATTTTTATTAATTTATGACTGTTAGTTTTTTTTAATTTATGACTGTTGATTTTTTTTTAAATTTATGATGTTGCTTTTTTTTTTTACGGTGTTAATTTGTATATGAAATACATTCTCTTGTTAATTGGAACAATATGTTTTTCTTACTTTTACTTTTTTTCTTACTTTTACTTTTTTTTTCACAATTTCTGTTATTATTGTTATAAAAATTTAAATTTAATTTTAATTGAAATATTTAAATTAATATTTAAATTTATAATAAAATTAAATATAAATAAAATATTAATGTATAAATTAATGTTGTAAGACCTAATATAATTCTTAAGAGTTAAACTGTATAAAATAATGAGAAAAATAATAGGTTGTTTCAAGACGATGGAACATAGACTCTATTTGAGTTTATCAGAATAAAAAATGAAAGAATTGTTGTTGAGTTCATCGGTCCATATGTTATAATAGCGAGCAAGTCACACATCAATTGGACCGGAAAAAGTATTTCAATAATGGACCGGGGTGGGTGGGTTGGTTCACCCACTCCCAAGGGTCCCACTCACCAACCCACTAACTCCTTATTTTCCCCTTCTTCTCAATTATTATAATAACATTTTCTCCTTACCCCTTTCCATTTCCATCGCAGAAACAACACACGCTCAATGGCATCGCAACAAGAATCAGAGGTTCCCCCAAATTTCTGGGGCCACACCCCCGAAGAAGAATACTACACCTCCCAAGGTGTACGC
This sequence comes from Cicer yamashitae, assembly GCA_037974755.1. Classification (NCBI taxonomy): domain Eukaryota; kingdom Viridiplantae; phylum Streptophyta; class Magnoliopsida; order Fabales; family Fabaceae; genus Cicer; species Cicer yamashitae. Next base: position 2,682,771 of record JBBPBQ010000002.1, read on the forward strand.
AACACCAAATCATACTTCCAAACTCCCAACGGCAAAATCTTCACACAATCCTTCCTCCCACTTAACACCCAACAAATCAAAGCCACCGTTTACATGACTCACGGCTACGGCTCCGATACCGGCTGGCTCTTCCAAAAAATATGCATCACCTTCGCCAACTGGGGTTACGCCGTCTTCGCCGCCGATCTCTTAGGTCACGGCCGCTCCGACGGCCTCCGTTGCTACCTCGGCGATATGGACAAAATCGCCGCCACCTCACTTTCCTTCTTCCTCCACGTCCGGCGTAGTCCTCCCTACACTAACCTCCCGGCATTCCTCTTCGGCGAGTCGATGGGCGGTTTAGCCACAATACTTATGTACTTTAAATCAGAACCGGAGACCTGGACCGGTCTGATATTCTCGGCGCCTCTTTTCGTAATTCCTGAGGATATGAAACCTAGTAAGGTTCATTTGTATATGTACGGTCTTTTGTTTGGTTTGGCTGACACGTGGGCTACGATGCCTGATAATAAAATGGTTGGAAAAGCAATTAGGGATCCAAATAAGTTGAAGATTATTGCTTCTAATCCAAGGAGGTATACAGGGCCACCTAGAGTGGGGACCATGAGGGAACTTCTTAGGGTTACACAGTATGTACAGGATAATTTCTCTAAAGTAACGGTGCCGTTTCTTACGGCCCATGGAACTGCCGACGGTGTTACGTGTCCGTCATCTTCCAAACTTTTGTATGAGAAGGCTACTTCTCATGATAAGAGTTTGAAACTTTATGATGGGATGTATCATTCTTTGATTCAAGGGGAGCCTGATGAATCTGCCAATCTTGTCTTGGGGGATATGAGAGAGTGGATTGATGAGAGGGTCAGAAGATATGGCTCCAATAACAATTCTCAGTAAAATAAACACAACTCGTCGTTCTATTTTTTTTCTTTTCATACAGTGCCATTTTTAGTTTGGAATTACCTCATTATTATGGATTAACCAGCTGGTCTCAACAATCAGGACTTGATTAAAGTCTAATGAAATTATTATTATCAGATTATATTTGAACAGGATATTGTTCTATGGTATGCTTCTTTTAAATCCTTTTTTTTTTGTCTTAAGAGAAAAATTACTAGACCTATAGTATATTACTTTCTTCTATCTAGGAGTGGGTGACAATGACTGAATCGCACCTCACACGACCACGATATGTGAACTGTGAAAGATAGAATGAGAAGAAACATGAAGAGATAATATTTTAAATAAGACACGCAAAATACAATTAATTAAAACATACATAATTGTACGTCATTTTTTCATATTCTCGTTGGAACTATACGGCAATAAACAGAGTGAAGTGGCGGGTAACAAAAGATACCGACTAGTTAGAGGAACAAGTTAGCAAAAAGAGAAGAGCTCCTTCAATGTTGCTTTGGCGTGTTCTATGACGTAGAAAAAACGACAGTACACCTCAACGGTCTATTATTTATGCTTTTTATTTATTTATTTTATGATAATAATACTAATAGTCTATTATTGAAGTTGGTGCATCTCTTCAACAATGTTTCAACATCTTTGGTAGTTGGCGATAGATACATCAAAATTTATAAAAAAAAAATACGATTCTGATCTTTTTATTTTATTTTTTCTTTATATTAAGAGAGATAGAGACCCTACACTTTTTTGTGTGCAATATAAATTTTATAAAAAATTAGTTTTGTATTTCTTAGATCTTTATCAAGTGGAGATTGTATCCCATATTTAAACTTACATCTTACATTTTGTAATTTTTGTTTATGATTATTCCAAAATACTCTCATGGTTCCAAAAAGTAAAAAAAATCAGATCCCTTCAAAACATTCAAAAAAAGTAACTTTTTTTTCTTCTGAAATTCTTCTGAAATTCTTGAACTGAAAAATCCAAGTTTTAAATTTTTCGGTAATTATTTTATTAACTGAAAAATTCAAAAATGAATTTTTTAGTAGTTATTTTTTACCCACAAATTTCATTTTTAAATTTTCTGATTGATAAAATAACTATCGAAAAATTTGAAAAATGAATTTTTTTGATTTCTAAATATTTTTTGCCTACCAAAATTTTCAAAATCAATTTTTTTCCTAATGAAAATTTCAAAAACGAAAAATTTATCTCAATTTTATTTTGGCCTACCGGAAATTTCAAAAAAAATTAATAAACAAAATTTTTTCTCAAATTTGATTTTGTTTTTTTCTATCAGAAATTTTGAAAACCGAAAAATTTGGTAACAAAAATTTTCCCAGCTTTCTTTTTATCTATAGGAAATTTCAAAAATAATTTTTTGCCTTCCAAAAACGAAAAAATTTAATAGGTAAAAAACGGATTCAAGAATTTTCAATAAGAGAAAGTAAAAATGATAGAGGTAAAATTGAGTTTTTTTAAAAAAAATTGTGGAGTAAAGATCAAAGTGAAGGTTATTAAATCTAATTTTCTAATCAGCATTAATACAGCCCAACACAAGACACCAGTTCAGAACAGTGGGGGGAGAAAGGCTTGTATATTCCGTATGATTTGGATCCACGCATATTTATACAAAATAATTAAAGGCCATTACAAACAAGAAAAATAAAGAAACTAAAATAGGAGAAAGAACTTTCTCTGAGGTTCCCTCGTATTTACATTTGTTCCAAAACTCACTTGTAAGAGGAAAGGATGAAGTTACAGATCAAGGAAAGGAAAGGCTAGTCTACAAAAGAATGGGTGACTTTTAGCATGACACACTCTAACCAGTTACTAATCTAAAATCTGGTTATGTATTTTGGGGGAATATACAAAAGGGTGGCAAGACTTGATAGCCTCTCATCCTGTGAGTAAACAACCTAATACAGTAATACTGCAAATCAAACCAAATAACTTACAATGATTTGGGTAGTATTCTATTAGAGGAATCCTCAGGAACAGATACATGCGAGTTTGATAAATCTATTGCAGTTTCAAGGTTGAGCAAAGGTTTTAGTCTTCTATGAACTTCATCACTCAGAAAATTGATCTCTTCAACAATCATCACTAAAGCAGACTTGCAAGACTCCTCGTCGCTGAATGCCAATGTCCATCTTCCATCAACCAGACCTTTTGCTTTCATTTTTCTATAGTCATTCGATTTGGCAGGATCTAGAAAGGGTAAAGAGGATGACCGGATCCGCAAGTGTAACCATGTCGAATGTTTATCATCAATCCTGGGCTACACAATGAGGACATATATTAATCATAAAATGGTTAAACAGTTCTATCAGAAAATATTTGAAAATACATTAAACTTTTCAATTCTGTATGCGACTCAACAAAATTTATAAAAAAATGAATTGTCAGCCAAATAGTTTAGAAAATCCACCCAAGTAGGTAATTACTATTTATTATGATAATAAACATATACTCATTAACGAAATGACTTGACTCAAGATTAAGAAGCAAAACTAGTGGATAACAATGCATACATTGCACCCAGCCAAAGGAGCAACAACCCGAACGACTCCATGGGACTTCTGTGATGGCAACTCTTCTGCAAGAACAAGCCAGCCAAATGTTCCTAAAGAGATTGCTAGAAAGCAAAAATGGTGCTCTTTGCCGCTCTTGAAAGCAATTCTACAAGGCACAGCACTAACTGCAAAAGCAAAATAAGAGATCTTTTTTTACAAAAAAAAAAGTTGATTTCTGACTTTAGATAATAGCATGTAGATTTCCTCTACTGGCTCAAGAGAATTAAAAAAGAACTGTAAAAACATACAGTAAAAAGAACAGTCCAGAAAAAAAGAATGAAAATAACTACAATTTTCTTAATGAATTATTACTTAGAAGACTACAATACTTCCTTCAAATTTCAAACACGAGCAATTCAATCATTTGTTGCCTGCTGTCTGGGCTCATTGCCAGAAATTAACAAATATGCAGTTCATGTAACCATTTGGCCACCTTGGCCATAGATTCACCCGTCAAAATACTATTTCTTAAACTTGCATAGCTCAGTCTTGCACCATAGAACAACGTAATTAGTTCCTATGACTCACTACTGAATAAGAATTGGCCCAAGCTTTGCTAGTATAGCACGAGAGAAAAATTATTTTCATCTACGACCAAGGCCATTACAGAAACTTTGAAACAGGTAACTTATGACTACGTCAAAGCCATATTGCTTTGTTGTCAATCATTAGTTCCTCACTTGGTTACACAGTTTGGTATTTATTACTATTGGTTGGTTGATTTCATGTACTTTATGTTGGGTTCTCAAACTATGTTTTGCAATTGAGATCGCACCTTTTACACTTCTATCTGTCCTACACGCAAGCAAATACCTCAAATTAAGCAATACCAGTAGAGATGATACGAGAAACTTCAGTTCAGATGACTAACCAAGGCTGATTTCTGTGCCTGCCTTTGGGCCTGAAACCTCAAGCTCAGAAGTCTGGGCGCGACAATTTGCGGGAAGATCACCAGGAGGATAAATTGGAGGTTGCTCAGGTAAAGCTCTCCCCAGAGTGAATAATTGAAGTTGGTGCAGTAGCACAAATACCTAAATGGGAAAGAAAACAACAAAAAGCTCTTCACCATCTAAAGGAACACAATCTGTGAAGAACCAGAATTCAAAATCCCAAGTATTCAATTTTTTTGTGCCAATCTGCACTTGAAAAAAGAATGTGTGCTCGGGGGGGAGGTTGGATAAATAAGCACAGACCTTCACCAGTTCGTGCATTCTTTCTCCAGCAGCAAATGATGATCCCTTTGCAGTGTTATCTGTAGGAACAAACAATAGATACATCGTTTTAAGGCCTGCTTACTCTTCTCTTCATACCCCATAACAGCAGCAACCAACCAAAGAACTTATAAATTGGAAACGGATAGAAGAATACCTTCTAAAGAGAATTTATGTGGATGTGGCAGCAAAAGTAAGCAATTTGGTTCTTTCGGAGGAGATGATGATTCCATTGCTGCAGTTACAAAATTTTCTAATTCAAGCACACAAGTAGGCCTCTCAAACACAGCAACAATCAAGCAGAACAGAAATAATAATCACCTCTTTTGCACTTTCGCCACTCATCACATAGAACAGAAATAACAAAGTCGGACCAGATACCTTTAACCTCCGCTACGAGAGCAGAAGCACAGTTTTTGTAAGAAACCTGTATTAGAGAAGAAACTTGCATTAGGCAAATGCATGGTTACAAATGTGGCTGCTCTATTGCAGGCTTGTAGCAAAGACGAGACGGGTTATCAAAAGGTACAATCTTTCAAACCACCCACCCTGTTACTATTTTTACAAATACAATCAGCAAAGGGGCTGAGGGATTTTTTATCATTTTCCTATTTTTGTGTGTTTTAGTTTTATATTATCTTTGGCATTAACTTTCCATTTCTTTATTTTGACTAACATAGTTCTTTTAAGTTAGATATAACGGGAGTCACTCAAATGGGAATGGTAAATTCATATCAAGACTCCTGTTTTTTGGACTAATATGTTTTATGTATTAGTCGATTGTTATTGGTTTAAATTATTGATATATTTTCATAATTAAGGGTTGATAAAAATTTGATTCAATTATGTAATTTGCATTGGTGTCTTTGCTCAGCTTCCTCAAATGGTCTATTGAATTGATAATCTCATATAGTGGAAAAAAATTAATTATTATTTCTTCACAATAGCAACTGGCAATGTTACAATAAGCTACAAAGCAAACATGTGTGCTTAAATACATTTGCAAACATTATATAATCTTAAAAGAATGTTTTATGTTCTTGAGGGTATAGCTATAAAAACCTCATGTTCTTACTTTCATCAATTCAAGGTGATGGCTGTTGAATTCTGATTCACTGTAAGGAAGCAACTGACGCAAAAGCCAACCACCTTCCCATAGTGTCTCTGCAGATATACTAGAGCGGCAAAAAAGGCTCACCAATGTATCAATCACCTGAAAAATACATCGTACATAAGTAATAAAATTAAACACAACAAACTAAGATGATGCTGGCTTCCAAATGTTACTTATTTATTTATGAGTGTATCATGTCTTTGTAAATGAAAGGAGAGATCCTTAGTGAGGGGGTACCCCTGAAGGGAATTGAACTCCCCATTTACTGTTTTGGTTTTTCAATAATGCAGTTCTATTCTTTTGGTTCTGTCTATCTAATTTCCATTTTGTTTTCTCTGAGCTCCAATCACACATGTATTTTGCCTATACCAGCATGGCCTATCCATTTTTGCACTAATCTTCCTCTATTTCACGCTCACATAACAGCTTCCCCATTTTTGTACAGCTCCCAGTTCTTTTACGTTAGTTCCTTTTCACAAATCTGCATCCTCTATTTTCGACCCAGCTCCCAAGGCATCATCCTAGTCATGATATTTCATCCTATACTTGTACTTGTGATTTACAAATTCATGTTTAAAAACTAAATCAAAGTCTATATTTTGAGGAGAAACCTCTGCTTTGAGTTTGCCAGCACTGTGCAGATACAAGCACTTCACAAAGTCTGCAATCTTCCAAGTCCATTCCCATTTGTCATTTTTGTTAGATACCTTCCCTTTAGTTTGTCTAATAACAAAATGAAGCTATATTTGTGTTGAAAAGCATAAACAGGTCATGTGCTGCTGGAACATCAGTTGTTTCATTCCAGCATAGTGAACTGGAACAGAAAGATACCGCAAATTGGAATTGGCAACTCAAACGCAGTTCAAACAGGGTAGAGCAAATTCGGTAACAATGCATGGAACTATATCAACTACCATAAAGCAGAATCATTGATAATTCTAAGGTTACAGTTTCATGATCTTAAACGAAAAGATGAACCTACCAATTTTCAGTCAAGGAATTAAAAATGCTATAGAGAAACTATTACAAAAAACCAATATATCAGCAAGACTTAAGTAGATACAAACATTACCTGCAATCTATTTACATGAGGGCTAATTTCAACATCAAAAGACTGAAAGGATATTCCATACTGATCCTGTGATACATGGAAAATGTAAACAAGCCAGCATCAAGAAAAGGAAATTCTAAAATCTATATATTGGTAGTAAAAATTAAAATAGATCAATGATTTCTGAAGAATAGAAGGAAATGCAAACCTTGATCTTTTTGTGATACACATCAATGTCACTACCAGTGCTGTCCCTTGTCAAGCTACTTTTGGAAGAAAAAAGCTCGTCTTCACCCGAACACTCACCAACTAAAGCTTGCTGCACCAATATGCAATGTCAATCAAATGATATGTCAACAACAAATCAAATTAATCAAAAGTGAAATGAAGTCCCAACTCCGTGAGTTTATAACAAAAAATCAGCCATCCTTTAGGTCAGCTCACTCACAAGTCAGCTCTCAAGCAACAAAGGCAGCCCTAAGCCACTCATCTTTATCTTGTCACCGTACTTTTCAAAAAGGTGACTGTTTCTTCAAACCATAGCACAGATGCCACGACACAAAGGAGCACTATCTTCCTCTCTCACAACTACCTCATCTATGCACCTCGAACACATGCTCACACACCAATAATCATTTACACACCCCTTTTTTTACCACACAGAGCATCTCATATCTGTACAAAGACTGCCCAAAAAATATATTTTTCTCCTTCTTTGCTTCCTCCCACTAGGTGTCCCCTCTCCTTTGCCAATGGCACAACTTAATCCATTGGCTAGTCACTTTGCTTCAACCAGCACGTGATGGAAGTATTACAGAAGTGTACTACTAAGTCTAGATTTAGTGTAAAGGTCTAGGTTCATATCATGTAAATAATGTGATTACGAAAATTGTCTTTGACTTCACTACATTAATTATATAAATTGAAGGCAGGCAAATGTCAACTGCCAGATGCTCATACGAAAGAATGTGGCATACCAATAAGAGCTTCTTGTGTTGTTTGCGTTGTGGAAGAATTCCAAGCCCATCCAGCATTGATTCGTCAAGTTCTGAAGAACAAACTTTACTGAGTAAACAGAAAAGGATGCAATAGTAAAGCAATTGTGTGCATGTGTATAGATATACGACCTTTAGTTTGCAGTAGAGTTGCAAGCACACTCAAAGAACCCAAAACTTGTATATCATCTCCTTTTGTTACATATGCAAGCAAAACCTCCCTAAATCAATAATATGAGTCACCAGAATAATAGTAATAGTAGTAGTAATAATGATAAAAATAATAAAAAATAAAACCTCTTACAAATAAAGTTTAAAATCACAAGAACAACAACCGAACCATTATAAGATGTTAAAAAATAAATTCAAGCTTATACAAACACACAAGTTACTACGAAAATTTATTTATTTGAAACATGTTTCACTTCTCCAATATCATCTTAAATATTTACACAAGAAGCCAAGAATGCATTGTGTTTAATATACACATATGCATGCAATGCAAGTATGTAGAACACAATATTACATATTTTCATTTGAATAACTGAGTATAGTTTGAGCTGGCATGACATATTCATTAGTGTTTCCAGTTTTGGCGACAAGCTAACTTAAAAATAGTGAGAAAAATATAATTAATGTTTTGAAGCCCAAAAGATGTAGCTTTTACCTTAAAGAGAAATTTGAATTGCTACAATCATTTTGCATGAGAATATCTTCTGGATGAAAACCTGAAGAACTAGAAGAGTGTGGAACATTAAACATTGAGTGTCTTATATCCAACTTGGTAAAATTATCGTTGTTTGCCACTTGGTATTCAGATGGGAAACCATAATCAGATATATGGATAATGAATTTACCCCCAGAACTTTTTGTAAAGGCCTCTAAGGGATAAAAGAGAGCAGCAGCTATGGTATTGGCCAAATCTTTAATTTTGATTATCTTCAGGATGCAACAAAGTAAGTAGAGAGAAGTGACAACACCACTTTGCATGTCCTGCATTAATGTACTACCAAATATTAATGAGAACAAGTTGCATAATAAAAATAAAAATCTGTGTAAGAATTTTTTTTTTAAAAGGTCCTTCAACAAATATTGAAGTGGAAAAAGAGAACTGATAAGGACGTTAAGTGAGGTTTCATACATTATCGATCGCTGTCCTTAGAGAAGGGAGAAGTAAGGGAAATATCAAAACCATCAGAATGCTGTCTGTAATTATTCTACCAACATCAGGAATTCCAGCAGAGACAATATCACTAAAGTAGTATAGGTTGTCCTCAATTTCATCTATAGCAACCATGATTGTAGAGGTTGAATCTGCGCCTGGATTTCTGTCTCGGTATTCAATAACCACAATTGATCTTTCAGACAAGAGAATCATAAGCAAATATACAAAAGAGAAAAGAAGTTGCTTACATCAGTTTATGCGAGACCAGCCTACTTAAATCCGTGCTCTGCTTCCTAAAAAATGAAATCAGGTTTGAGAAATAATCTTTGTGAGGTACGCTGGATATGTATCTATTTACAGAGTCATCTCCAACTGAAAATTGTGAAGCATTTATGCATTAGAAATTTTAATACTTGAGTGAAACGAAAGGAAATGAGAAACATGGTAAAAATTACCAAAGAGGACCCATGTGAAATGATAAAATCTCACCATGATAAACATTAAGGGCCACAGCTCGTACTGCAGTGCGAACCATGTTCTCCTCATGAAAGGCAAAGCGTATGGCCTCAACATACAGTGGAAATGAAACAACTTTGTCCTAAATACATAAAAAGATACAGTGAAGACATTTAGACATCTAAAAAACAAACCAAACTATCTCATCCCCAGCCAAAAGACAAAAGGTCAACTATATTTAAAAGACTTGATAGACACAAAAGATTAACTACATGCTAAAAGAAAATTAATGATTTCACAAGATTTGACTGAAACAAGCTAACAATGTGATGGGAACTCGAGTGGCTAAACTTACTCATTAACCTCCTATTAATAGGCCCAGCCCAAATCAGCATGGGCTGAATTTTAAGTTTATTTTTATACAAATAAATTTGTGTATTAAATTATTTAAAAAAGAATGATTAAAAATCTTAATTAAAAATTAGAATAAATCCTCAATTTAGTCTCTAAAGTGTTACCTTTCTCATGTAGAGTTCCTAAAGTATATAAAAATTAGCCCTTCAAATTAGACATGGCAACGGGGCGGGGCGGGGACGGATTTCGCCTCCTCCACCCCCGCACCCGGCTAATCGGGGAAAACCTGCACCCGCCCCCGTTTCATAGCGGGTGTAAAATTTAGACCCCCATCCCCGCCCGCAACGGGGCTCGGGTTTTCCCGCACCCACTCATATATATAAAATTATAAATTTAAAAATTATATCTATTATAATTAATATAATAAAATAATTATTATTAGAAAATAATAAAATTAAAAAATATTTTCTATAGAGATAATATTATAATTTTTAATATTTAAAAAAATATTAAGTATACTCAATATATATATGTATATAAAATTCCAAGAATATTACTTGCGAGGCGGGTTCGGGTGCGAGTGCGGGGTGGATATCACCACCCCCAAACCCGTTCCCGCCCCCGAATTTTAGTTTCGGCGAAAATCCGCACCCGCACCCAATTAAAGCGGATTTTCCCCGCCCAAATCAAGCAGGTTCGGGTGGGTATTCGCGGGTGCTGATTTTGTTGTCATCCCTACTTCAGATACATAAAATTCATCAAGTTAGTCTATGTATGCTATGAAAATTTTAGAGACTAAATTGACAGATTTTAATATATTTCAAAGTCTAACGACACTTATTTTCATATATTCTAAGAAACAAGTAGTAGAAAAAGTAATATAGTATTTATTATTAGAAGAGTGCTAGCAACACACTCTTTAACACATTTTTCAATATACTTTATTTGATTGGTTAAAATTTACATAGGTCCCATCAAAACACCTGGGTCCTATATAAATTTTGTGGGATCTATGTGTATTTTAACCAATCAAAAAGTGTGTTGCTAACATTATTATTATCATTATTATTATTATTATTATTATTATTATTATTATTGTTAAAATATTAAAAAATATCTTATAATATATTTTATATTATATTAGAATATCTTGAGTTATTTCCTATGATCAATTTATAATCATAGAGATATCTTAGAATATCTCTCATTATTATTATTATTTGTTCATGATTTAGGATTAAGTCTATGTTTCTCTATAAATAAAGATTAGTATTGAGTCTTTTGTAATCAAGTCAGCATTAAACTATTATCAATAATATTCAAATCCTTATTATTTTCTCTCCTCCTTTTCTCTAAAATCCCACAACTTCAACAATTATTATTATTATTATTATTATTATTATTATTATTATTATTATTATTATTATTATTATTATTATTATTATTATTATTATTATTATTATTATTATTATTATTATTATTATTATTATTATTATTATTATTATTATTATTATTATTATTATTATTATTATTATTATTATTATTATTATTATTATTATTATTATTATTATTATTATTATTAATTATTATATAACATTTTGATGCGCCCTTCTCTTATTATGTCAAGTTCGTGCACCCCAACATGTAATAATCCTCAATTGATTGAACCTAAACATTATATAACTCATGTAGTTTAGTTCTATACGACATAAAACATTTCTTCACAAACACGCAGTAGGGGCTCGAGCCCATGGAAAGCTGTGTGTACCTCCACCCGAGTTCAGTTATCCTTACTCCTATTCAGCATTTCAGCTTTCTCCTAACATAAGCCTGTTTCATAAGAGGTTTCCTATTTCGATCACAATTCCAACAGGTTTCTGTGTGAAAGTCATCCATCCACTTAGAAAATACTAAAAACAAGAGTTCATTGCATTTCTGCTCCTTCCTATATCTCATTTACAGCTCCTTCATTTCTTATCTTTTTCCAAACCATAAAATTTCATTGAAGGTATATTCAAACCTTCAAAAGGATAAAAACCAGCATCATCTACCCACCTTATAAAGTAAAGAACCTACAGCTAGAAAACCCCACTAGAACAGTCTCCTTGACATTACAATTTCAATGCCACAAAGATGATATTCACTAACCAAAAGTTTTGAAGACAGCCTTGCAAGGCTCCCTTAAGAGCTATAATTAAAATTATCAGAAGAAAAAGACTCTGCCAACATTAAACTTACACCGTGAATCTTCACAAGCAGCGAAACCGTATTCTTGTTCAACTTTCCACTTATTGCTCTACAAAAACAATAAGACAAGCAAAGAGAACTGATTAGCAATATTTAACAAAGAAGAGGGAAACTCAACATAAACATAGTGGCCCCAGAAAACAGGTTCTGTGCAATTTAATCATCAACCACCACTCATCAGTTAAGTAAACTTTAAAACGAACCTTAAAAAGCATATGTAGTAAGACAACAGCTCTTCATTTTGAAAGTCAAATGAATAAGTTATCAGGTAGTTTATATGTTCATTACTAAACATATAGTCTGCAACAAAAATTCAGCAAAGAATATTATTAACCCATCAACATTGTTATATTTCAATCAAGAAAGTAAGAAATTTCCAAACAAGGAACTCCACATGATAATCAACCTACATATAGCATGTTCATTCCTTAGGTTCTGGACCAAAATGCTAACTGTTTGCAGCAACTGAAGAGGAACATCAACAGTCTTACTAATTTTCAGAATACGAACAAACTCTCCCATTACTTGTTTTTCCATGAAGAATCTGTTATAAGAGAGGGATACAATGAATAAACTCCCAGCATTAAAAAAAATTATACTCTCTCTATCACATAATGAGTGTCACTTTTATTCATTTCACCCATATTAAAAAATGACTATAAATAAAATAAAGAGAATAGTCAATTTATTAAATTATTCTTCTTAACTATCAGTGTGTTTTCCACTATCATACGTGCAAAGTATAACTAATGTTTTGTAAGTCGTGTATATAGTATTAGTTGAAGGGTATAATTAAAGTTACATTGAAAATTACATTTATTTCGAGACAAAATTTAGTTACTAAAGTATGACTCATTGTGAGATGGATGAAGTAACAGGTAACACAAACAATGAGGAATCTCACTCAAAATAGCTCGGGTCATGTTGGTCACCATAGGTCATCAACTCCGCAATTGATCTCAGAGCCTCAATAACAAAATCCTTCACAGTTAACGCAATTCAGAAATTAGGGATAACCGTGAAGAAAATTTCAAATTTCAAGCAACATGAGGTAATATAATTATAATTATAATAATAATTATTTTAAATTTAAAATACCTTATTAACCTCGTTAACAACTTGAATTTTTGTCAATTGATCAGTTAAGTGTCTGAAAAGTGAAAACCACAACGAAGCAAGAAAATGATGAATTATTAAAGGAAATGAAATTATTTGAACTAGGAGTGACCTAAGATTGTTGGAGATTCGAATTTGAATGAAATTATTTAAGCGTGAAGTAACTGACCTAAGTTGATCCAAGGAAAAACGATCTCTGGATCGCCAGAAGGAATGCCACATGATTATAGAGTCAATCAGAGTTGGAAATTGAGTTGAATGGAATTCTTCATCTGCATCGGGATTGAAACGAAACTGCTCGATGCTTCCGAGCAGCTTCGGGGGAAGATTAGAGAGTGGTGCGATTCTGTGGAATAGAGTAGCCGAAACTGAACAGAGTACAAATTATTATAATTGGGAATGAAACAAGATTGAAGACACCTGTAACGAAATTGGACTTCGAAGTTTGAAGGAAAAGATTCAAAAACTATTATCCCGAGAGATCCAGCGTTAATTAATCATATTATTATTAAAATTATGCGTGATCCGAATTGATTTTGGAGTTTAATCGAGTCGATATAAAATAGTTGTACATCAAATATTTAATGACACAATATTGCTGCTTAAACACAATTTCTAACCGCAAATTAAATTTAGAAAAAAAATATTATATTAAGGTGTAATAAATTTGTCGACATTTATAAATAAAAATAAACATTGTCGACGTTAAAAAAATTAAAATAAAACTGTCGTTGTTAATATCGTGTCAATATGATCAATCAACAAAATAATCCAATAAATACAGTCGGTGAAGGAATTATTGTGTCAAATATTCTGTCTAAGTTGGTGGCAAACGGCTTAGAATCTTTTAGACAAAATACTTCTTGTCTTATTTTAAGATAAAAATTCATTTTTTTATCTTTTTAATTTATTTATTTTTATTTTAAATAATTATTTGATCTTTATGCTGTATTAATAATATTTATTTTTATGTAAATCTATAAAATTCATCATCATCAAATTCATATATTCATCAAATCTATAACTTAAATCTTTAAATAAACTTATATATTTATCTTCATCAACAACATCAAATAAAATAACTAAGACTTTAAAATTTGATCCTCAAATCATCAAGAGAATATTTTCTTTTTATTTTTATCATTCTTCAAAACAAATCCTTAAATTATTATTATTATTGGTTTTTATAAAATTGTTATTATTATTGTTTTTCATATTTGGATAATGGGTTTCTAAGTTTGTTGAAAGTTCGTGTATGTGTTAAAATAAAGAGAGAATCCATAACTTAAATTTTGAAATGTGATTTTTTTATCAAATTGAAAATTCATAACTTAAATCTTCAAATATAATTTTTTTATCAAATTAAAAATTCATAATCTAAATCTTAAAACTTGAGTTCTTTATTTAATAAATTTGATGTTGTTGTTATTATTGAAGATAAAAAAATATAAATTTATTTAAAGATTTAAGTTATAAATTTAATAAAAACCTAAATTTTATTTTATCATATTTCTATAATTATCTTTTTATATTAGGTGGAAGATGAGTTAAAAACGAATAAAAAGTGATAAAAAAAAATGACATTATCATTTAGTCTTATGAAACATAATTTCAAATATGAAAGTTAAAAAATTATATGTATGTAAAAAAACACTAGTATTAAAAATCAAATATAAGTATGAATTTAAATTAATACAAATGTTACTTTTAGAAAAAATGATATTTATTGTAATAATAATTGTCATTTTATATAATCTAAAAAAATAAAACATTTTTGAAATAAATATATTATTATAAAAAAATAAAAAAAAATAAAAACTTTTTTAGTTCTTATAAAGCTAATTTATTTATTTTAGTCTCAATAAATATTTATTTTCAATTAACATCTTTCTTTATTTTTATTAGCAGGTTCGATTTTAAAATTCTTCCATCAGATGTCACAGCCCAAAGAGTCATCTAAAATTTAGAATGATGTGACATATAGTTAACAAAAATAGTATTTATTGATTAACAAAAGATAAATGTGGAAATATATTAATATTATAAAATTATTTGTTAAAATAAATACGATTTTTACAATAAAAAAATTATTTTACATTTTGAAGTACTTTTTGATAAACTATATTTGAGATAATATTTATATTTTGATTTTTATCATAACTATCAATATCTTTAAATTTGATGTCACACTTCAAATTATAACATATAGTTGTTCATAACAAAATATTTAACGTGGTAGATAAACTCCTACGCGCTTCAATAATTGTCATTAACTTTTATTAATAGTAATTACAAAAAATATGATAAATGGAAACATTAATATGAATATTATATTTCTAGAGCAAATATTTATTATATGATATCAAAAACCTTGAAAAGATAATTACCAGACCAATATTGATTGCACCACTCAATATTAATAAAAACATTATATTTCAAAAGCAAGTATCTATTACACGATACCATAAACCTTAAAAATATACTTAATACATCATATTGGTTGCATCACTCATCATGAACATTATATTTCAAGAGCAAGTATTTATTATATAACACCACAAAATTGTTATTTGCAAATGATTCATTTTCTTTTATGTATTTTTCATCATCTCTTCTTCTATAAACTGGATATCCATCAACATATCAATAATATTAATATCGACAAATTTCTTTGAGAAATATATATTTTGTGCACTTTTCATTTTACATGCATGGAAATTTTTTATTTTGAACACTGCATACATATACCATAAATCATCATGGATCACCGTTCTTATCAGGATTCTCAATAGATATTATTATGTCTAAATAATTTGGAGGTACATATTCGAATTGGGATACATAAATACCAAGTTGTCAGCATGTGATAGTCTTCTTTTCTGAAATTCATTAGTTCCATAATATCTCAATCTATTCCCTTCTTCTCCCTATCTCGTCCTAGCATCTCTTCTCTCAATTTCATCTCCAAAAAAGTCATCGAACATCAAATAGTATTACCATCTCTAACATCACACAAATCCTCGACATTAATGCATTTTCTTCCACCTCACCGTGTCACACTACCATATATATAATATGATTTTAAAATACTTATTTGTTTCACAATTTCAAAATTTATCCTTAGAATTAGCTTTTATAGGAATCCTATTGTCATGAATGTTATTCCCGCAAATGTATTTGCTAAATTATTGATATTCCTAGGAACCACTTTAAAAAAATAGTTTAAAAATATATAATTAAAAATAGAGTAAATAAAATAAAGGTTAAATACCACCGTGGTCTCTTAACTTAATTTCAGTTAACGATTTAGTTCTTTATCTTTTTTTCTTTCCGATTTGGTCCTTTATATTTTTAAATAATTTCAGCGTTACCCTTTAAGTAGGCTTCTGTTAACAAAAAGTTAAAAAAAATCCTTTAAAGCTTCAAACGAAAACTATTATTTATATGAACTGTGAATATTAGATTTTCACTTGACTAGTAATGTGATTTTGATTGTTATTGTTTCACCAATCGTCTTTTTTTAACATTAAGAATAAAGAAAATCATGTTTCTTTAACTCCTAGTTCAATTGTTAAATTGTGATATTATTAGGTTAGACGTTTTGTATTGGGTTTCAATCCGAGAAAAAAAAAGTGTTTGTCAACTCAAGTAACTAAATATTTTTTAGTTGTTTGAATTGAAAATTATTATATTCAGCCTAATAATATTGATATTTTTTCGGCTGAGACACGGCTTAAGAACATCAATCTATTTCAATGGCTAAATCATTTTTTTAGTCACTTAATTTATTTCTTTGTTTCATTATAGTCTCCTTATTATTTTTGGTTCCAGTTTTAGTTATTTAACTATACTTTCGTTAATTAAATTGATTATTTTCATTAGTTTTTGCCAAAAGTTTTATCATCTTCTTCTTGTCACTCGTCTTCAAACCTATAGACTTATAAATTTATGATTTCCTTCTACCTAAAAACTTAAATAATTCATTCATTCAAACTCATAACATTTCAAATTCATAACTTAGAAATTCAAATCTATAATTTTTTAATTTCAAAAAAATGAAAATATCACCAAATCCATTTCTCATACCATCTTCTCTTCATTTTAAGTACCTTTTTCTGCATTTATCTTATCATTTTCTTAAACCAATCATTTTTTTCCTCTTTCATACAAATTACAATTTATTTTTTATTTTGGATCTGAATTCAATTTTTATTTCTTGATAACTCGATCAACACAAACTCTTTTGTTCATATTTGAATTTTTATAAACTAATTTTAACAGGGTTAAATTTTTTCTTTGATTTATTTGATATCAAACTCCTTTTTCATCTCTTTCACTTTTACCTAAAGAATGTGGTTTTTTATGTATAAATTGAGAGAATTTTGTTTCTTAAAAATGGATGAATGTTAAAGTTAAGAATTTTTTTTTGCAAGGTTAAGATTAAGAAAGTTGCAGATTGAGATTCTTAATTAATCGATGGAAATACACTTTTACAAACTTATAGAAAATATTTGTTTGGAAAAATACTAAGTTTACAGATTTTTCGTTTTTATGAGTTTGAACGTTTATGAAATTGAATTTGTAAGTTATGGATTTGAAAATTAATGAGTTTGAAAGTCACATATTTAATGATTTTTCAGAGTTTTTAGATCCAAGAATATATATATATATATATATATATATATATATATATATATATATATATATATATATATATATATATATATATATATATATATATATATATATATGGGTTTAAAGATGATTGAGATGAAGAAACGACAAAACTTAACATTTTTTGTCTAACTAACAGAAATGATCAACTTAACTAAGAGAAGTATAGTTAAAATACCAAAACAAAACGAAAAAATAATTATAGGACTAAAGTGAAACCAGAAAATTAGTTAAAAAACTAAAAGACTAATTTAATTTATTTTGATTAATTAACCAACATGTAACATCAATAAAATTTAAGTCTTCCATTTTTTTATAAGTAAAAATTTATTAATAAAAGTATAAGGAGTAGTTCAATCCAACACCACAGCGAAAAAATTGTACCCATGTTCTAAGAATGCTTGCAAGCACCCACCTTCCATTAATTAAGTATGTTCTCTTCTTTAAATTTGTATTTGTATGACTGTTATTATAGAGTGATTTATAATAGATTATTAATCACCAGGCATATCTGAACTTCATTAAAAAGATAATGTTATCTCTATCAACTTACCGAGAAAATATAATTTTCTACTAATATAAAATCGAAGTCTCAACTAAATATGGTTTGAGAAATCCAAATATCTGCAATTTGGATCATAACAGGTTGGTTGATTATCACCCTTCAAATTAACACGACACAAGTATTTGCTAAGTTAAGGATAAATTTCAAATCATTAATTTAAAAGTTATAATCCAAGCTTGATGCAATTAGAGCTAGCATGTTAAGAAGCTGCCACCTCTCCTAGTTTAACCTCCCCTGCATAAGTCTGTAAACAGAACAGCCTTTAACTGGAAAGGAAGCAATTTGGCATGTGTACAACTTTTTCTTGTTATCAACTTTATGTGTTTCGTGGCATATATATCAGTAAAAGAAGTAAACTATATATGTTGCTAATAAAGATTTTTTATTTTTTCTTTTGGTGAGAGTAATGTATTAGATATAAAAAATTAGTTATATTAGTTTTTGTCGTTAGTTTGTCAAATTTTCACTAGTATCTATTCATATTGAATATATTTTTTATTTTATTAATATGTAATTTATTTTTAATTTAAATATTTTTCTCTTCCATGGTTTCATTATAACATCACATCAAGAGTTTATTATTCTATATACATTCTTTTATATGTACTCACAAATTTTTATTATAATTTTTTAAAATATGTATTTATTTTATTTTGATGGAAGATTATTGAAGTTAATAATTGTCATATCTGTCATATAGATATGATGAAATGCTAGTTAGTAAATATGCATTTTCAGAAATGATGAAAATATTTTTAGGTACATAATATGTGTGCGGGTTCGATACAACACAAATACACGGATACATGAAATTTTTAAAATTTAAGACACGGTACAACTTGGATATGTTTACAAAAATTTTATTGAAAAAACTATATATATATATGTAAAATCCTTATATAGAAAGATGTATCGACCATTCTTCGTAAATATATAATTATAATAATCATAATTTTTATAATATATTTTAATTAATGTGTTAGGATATCAACAAAAATACAATTAAAAGAATTTAAATAAATATTAGTTTTATTCAATAGCTAACGATTTAAAATCATTTTAACCGTCTCATCCATAAAAATAAATAGTTTCTAAGTGTTGTTTATCAAGAGATAATTTTTCCAACTTAAGAGTAGTAGTATCTTAAAGTGGATTATGTACATCATCATTGATGTCCTAAAAAATTTGTTTCACCTTTTTTCATTTTCTTGATTTTTATAGATATGTATTCGCGAAGTATTCCAGAAGTATCGGATAAATTAATATTTAAAAAATAAAAATAAAAAATTCTGATACTTTTAGGATACGGATCTACAAATATCTCTAAAATATCGATATGAGTGCATCTCTATTTTTAGAGTATATGAGTTTTATAACTAAAAATGCAGATAAATATTTACTTCAAAAGTATACTACATCCTTATTAATAAAAGTGAAATGAACGCAAATTTTAAAAAATGAAAACATAATCTGTTTTTCATAAAATACCAATTCAGTTTCATTTTGCCCTTTTAACAATAATTTTCTGTTATTGGTTGCTCTTGAATTTTGGGATCAATGGAAGAAGTCATCTTGATGCTTTTGATCATGACCTGATACACAAATGCATAAACATTTTGACTATGATTTTTTGCTCCTAAAGTTGATGAAATTAGTGACATTGAGGATACTAACGGTGGAGTTCACATAATCAAGAGAAGAGTGGCATAATCTCTACCTTCTTGAATTGTATTAGTCCACGATAATTGTATTGTTTAGAAGTGCGCTTCAATTACTCCATTAGTAACTATTGTTATTATCCATTAAGATCTATTGGATGAAAATTAGAAGAAAGAGGATCCCAGCTAAGTTTGTTGGGTCTGTAAAGGCACAGTTTATGGCGTTTATTTGTGCTCAAAAAAAATAAAAGAATGAGAGACAGGTGGTGTAATGTAACCAGCGGTCCCGCACACGGACATACCTCCCCAACCCTTTGTGCTTTACGTTACGCTACAATGCATAGTGGTCTCCATCTACTATCTATATTCCTAAACTGACATATGTAAAAACCAACAAGAGTCACAAGCAGCACAACCCAACAAGCTGAAAAAAGGTTTTTATTCCAACAACAACAATAATAATAAATATAATTTGCTTTAGAAAATTGTGATAATTAAAACCAAGCATGTGTATTTTATTAATTTCGTCGAACTAAGTTATTTTTAAATAAATAAAAAATAGTAGATACAAGTAGTTACAAATAATTATTTTACACGCACAATTTATATGACATATATTACAATCCAAACAAAAAAAATAATAATAATATTAAGAGAATTAAGAGAAATTGAGGGGATTTGGATTAAGAGCATCCAAATTGAATTATCATGGACATTCTTGGAGCTATCCAACATAATCGAGCAGCTTGATGCCATGGCTTATCGCTGATACGGAGCATTTCGTGACCCGTGTTTTCATTCCTTTAAACTTTTTTTTCTAATAGAAAATAACATTTGATTATTAAGAAAATAAAAGACCATTACAATTATAAGAAGGCATTAGGCATCCTATAATTCAACAATTTTTTCACGATCTTATATTTATTTGAGACAAACTTTTTTTTTGAAATTTCAAACTCAAATTGCATAATTATAGTAAAATGGAGAATAATATTAGCTTCAATAGTGTGGTAACAAACTTTAAATGGTAGTGACTGTTTTTTTAGAAATAGTTAATATTGGAATTATTTATAAGTAAAATTATCTTGTTTAATCTATATTACGAAATTAATTATAATTATTAAAATATATTCTTTCTTTTCCTTTTTATAGTAAAAATACACCAATAAAAATTAATATATTTGGTTTAAATTTTGTATTAAATTCATCAGTTTTTGTTTAAGTGTGGTTTTTTTTTTATATAAAAAATAAATCTTTTTTATTTGTTGGTTGTATTAATTAGGGTATTCATATAAAATTGCAATTCGATCCAAAAAATCGAATATTATTGGATGAGTTTGGAGATTCTTTTGTGAAAACTGTTTATATTAAATCGAATTTCTGGTTATTTTTAAATATCGAACCAAAACGCATTTATAAATTTTAATACTTATTTTTTTTATTAGTATGAGATATTGCATTATACTTTTCAATTAATTTTTAATAATACTTATTTGTTGAAGTTAATATTTTTATTTTTATTTTTTCATACAATTCAAACATAATCGATCTATATTATTCTATAATATTAATTTTTGATATATTATATATTATGTTTTGCTTCAAACTTGTTATTTTAATGTAAATTTATACTATTATTATTAAAATAGTATATTACAAATTGTAATTTGAACAATCAAAAATTAATCTAATTTAAATCGCATTAATTTGAATCGAATTTTTTTATTTATTTTATTCTTTGAGTCAGATAAAAAATGAGATAATAAATTATTAAATACATTGTATGTAAAAGATATATAATTTTATGAAAACTAACAAAATTTATTAGTTATTTTGGTAGGGGTAAATAATCTAAAAAATGACAGATGTAGTATCATGTTCCCTAAAAAAAAGTTATCACATTAAATTTGCATTGAAACTATACATTTATATTAGAAAATAAAAAATTAATAAGAGATATTTTTGAAACAATAATATTAAATAGAGTTTAGTCAAACAAATATTAAATAGAGTTGAATTTAGTGAAATACTAAAAAAAAGTTGAATTTATTGATTTTTATTTATATTTAAATCTGAAAATTGTGATAATTTTTGCTTATAAATAATTAAATAGTAATGACTTTTAGTTATTAGAGGAATTTAATTTGTTAACATATATATATGGACAGATCTATAAATCCATTGAACGGACGATGAAAATGATTAATAATTAATTTTGAAAAATATCATTTTTACCATTCATGTTTCCAATTATAAGTAATTATTAGAAAAAAAAAATGTTTCTAAATAGTAAAGATGAAAAGATCAAATTAAATTTTAATAGTAAAAATGTTTCCAATTATTTGTTTTTATTTTTAATTAAGTGATTCAATAACATTTAATTTATCTCTATTAAATGTAGTCATATTATTTTAATTTATGTCACTCCGTGTCAAATTGTTTAAAATTGTATCACATTCTAAAATTTATTAATATTTAAATACTCTTTTTTATTATTTACTCTTCATTTTACATCTTCTTAAATTAAACTATATAAATCAACATGTAATAAAAAGTCGTAAGAAAATGAGGTGTTAGAGCCCTTATGTGCCACTCCCTAAATCTGTTATTATATATATATATATATTGTACATATATTTTGCGAAGAATCATATCAAACATCTAGCATATAAATTGTAGTTAGATAAGTTCGTCTCTAGCTTTAATCCATGAATTAAATTTTGATAAAAAGTAAAAACCACAAAAATAATGATTATTTACCATTTGAACCTTGGAGGAAATCCAAAACAATGGTACCAACCAAAAGTACCCCTCTATAAATAAAACCGACTGACCCGTTTATGGCCATACCCAGATTGAGACACTCTTTTCCCTTTGCGTTACATTACATTGCAATCTCCACAACACAACACAAACATCATCAAAACGGAGGAAAAAAAGAGACCAAATTGTATCTGGAGAAAAATGTGGTTGACATGCATTTGCGAGGGACAAGAGAAGGAATTGGGAAGACAACAAGCACCTGGTTCTTGTCCTTACTGTGGTGGCAAAGTTCAAGCTGTCGATGTTGAGGTTCAATCCAGACTCTGTTTCTTACCTATGTGTTTTCAGATCAAGAGGAAATACTTTTGTTCTCTATGTTCTAGACGTTTAGAAATTTTGGTTTATTAAACACACCTCCCCTGTTCCATTTTGTATCTAAATTGTTACAACAACAATGAGAAAATCAAAACCGGTCTTAATTTATTTTCTCTAAAATTTTTCATAATTTGTATAGACAAATGTTAGTGGTTTCTCTCTCTTTTTTTTGAATATAAAATAAATGTTATGTTTGACGGGAGAGTAATTTGTTAACGGAGAGAAAGAAATGTTAGCCTTATGTGTCGTTTAATTAGTTTGAGATGAGAAGCACTTTAGTCTTTTTCTCTTTTTTTTCCCATCCCATCTTCCATTTTTTTGCACATGCAAATGTTTATACCAAAAATTTATGGTTTTCTAACCCGTTGATTCAGTTGGTAAATAGACGACTCTTATTTTATAAAGGCACAAAGTTTAACTCTTCATAAAAGAATCATTTTAATCTTAAGTCTGTCCTGATTTGATAATTTGTCTTTTTTTTTTATAGAAAAAAAAGGAGGGTTTATTTATTTTTTTCTTTTTTTATCCAATTTTGGAAAATTACTTGAACAAAAATGGCAAAGTGGGTTATGGCTTTATGGGCATTTTTTTGAAAAGTACTTCAACTCTTCTTGTTTGTTCTTGTGGATACTGAAAGTCCAATTTTTTTAACTGCTACCTAAAAATAGGCCCCATTTGTAAGTACTTTTGAGATGGCATTTTTTGTTTCTTTGAAGTTTTGAATTATTATTCACATCATTAATTTTGAGTTTGAGAATCAAAGCTTGTGGAGCCACAGATCCAGAAAAACTTGATTGATTTGCATGTCAAGAATATGTTGAAGTTATTAAAAGGCTTTAAAATCAGTGTGTCTTGTATGTTGTCTTTTTGGGATAAAACCATCATTGTGAAATTGACTGCCGAGAAATATGAATCATTATAGATATTCAACATTGTTGCCTGTAATGTCAAGCAACCGGCTTTTTGGATAAAGGGAAGGGAAGGATCGAACTCACATAATAAATTCATGAAGATTGAAGATTAGGGGTAGAAAGTTAGCACCTTGTTTGTTTTTATGTTTACATAGTGATAAACATGGCTTGTCACTCACATATTACAAGATTCAAATTCGAGAAATAATATTTACTATAATAATATTAATATTTATTTCTCGAGTTAAAGTTTATGGACAATGTTACTACGATGATGGACACTATCAATCTGGTATTTTAAATTATCAATATTCTAAAGTTGATTTTTAAAAATATAAAATGTTAAAAAGAAAATTGTAAAGGCAAATATGTATTAAATTGCAGAAATGTTAATTAATTTTGTTCTTTATCTTAATTTGTTATTATTAGTTTCTCAGACATTAATTATTTAATTTTAAATATATTTTTGAGATTGTCATTTTAATATCATTATAATTGTTGTAAACATGGATGGAGGAACAAATCTTGAATAATGTTTTACAGATATTATTTTAGAATCAATAATGTGACATTATATTGATACATCGTTATGATTTCAAGGTAATTAATTAATATCATGACCAACTCTCTTTGGAAAGTAGTTAGTTGGAGTTGATCGAAATTTTTGACAAAATACATATATTTTTTTAAAATATTTTTATTTATATTTTATTTTGATTAAAATACATAAATAATGAATTTATCATGTTTTAATTTTTTTTTTATCTTTTATTGTTAGAAGTGAGGAGTTTCTTCTAGTCCTTTATCATTTTTTAACGTGTCACATAAATTTTTTACATAAAGTTTTATTTTTCATTTTAAAATATTTCTCATCTTTGA
>JBBPBQ010000002.1:2708318-2723511 GCA_037974755.1 Cicer yamashitae
ATGACCATTTTATTAGTATCTAGATATTCAAACTTTATCTCTTAAGATTATAAGACTAAACTTCCTTAAATTTATAATTTTAAAATATATATAATATAATAATTTATTTTACAAATTTTTCATAATTTATTATTATTATTATTATTCAATGCAAAAATATATAAAATAGAGCAATAAATATATATATTAAACTTTGCTAACTTATTTGCATCAAATTGAATATTAATTTTAAATTATACTAGCCATTTTGCCTCATATATACTCCCTATACCTCTGTTATTTTTTAGTTAATTGTGGTTTTAAAAAAACAAGACAACTATTTCATATATATATTTTCTTATTGGTTGTCCTTTTAATATTTTTTTTAGAAATCGTGTTTTCTTTTTATTTTATTTAAATAATTTATACAAAAAATTTGTCATTTTTTTGGTTACGAAATTTTGTTTGTTTTTTGTGCAACATTTTTCAGTTTTCTTCTATTAGTGTAAAGTTTGTTTTGGTTCAAATTTTGTTTTGGTTCAAATTGACAAAGTAACTTTGATTTATTACAGATTTTAGTCAATGATTTTACCGTCGTCAACGTTACATATTCAAAGTCGTAAGTATTATGAATACTTGAATTTTGTCATATTTATATGTTTAATAACATTCTATGTTATGTTATAGTTTTACGTCATTAACTTAGATTTTGTGAGTTTATTCGTTGATTCATTCTTTTTGTTTTTAGCAAATTTGAATTTATATTCCATCGATATAATCTTCTAGTAAAAAAACACAACATGCTTTCAAAATTGAAAATGAAGAAAAAAATTGATTGAATTTGTTATAAATAATTATCAAAGTGATAATATTGCTCGTATTTTTGTTTTAAAACAAAACTCATAATCTATTTACTCCTACATCGACATTGTAACTTTTTTGCACAGATGTCAAATTAGATCTCAATATTTAGATATTTGTGTAAGTATTTTATTAAAAAAATATTGTGACTTTATATAAAAGTAAAATGTAATTTTGTTAAAAAGGAATATTATTTTTAGCAATGCATTGTAAGTACATTAATTTTTCAAAAAAAAAAAAATTAAAAACATTAACAACCACAAAAATAAAGGCAATGATATATAGAGAAAAAAACAAAGGAGAAGTAAAAATAACTTTTTTTTTTCTAGGAAACTAGAAGTAAAAATAAGTCACTTAAATAATCGGTAACTTTTAAAACAAAAAATTTGACAAATAAACATTTAGAACAAAAAAAACGAGGATTCAGTTCATATTCCAAAATCCTTTCAATGTAAAAATGCTGTTGGAGAATAATATATAATTACATTGTACTTTTTGAGTTTTGAGATTTTTATCGAAATAGATGAGGTTTGGAGCACATAGACATAGACATAGAGTCCCAAAGATGTAATTATTTCTTCAACTTATACTTCCCTCAAAAGAAACCAACTAGGACCGTATCACGATTTTTTAATCCCAAAATGTTACAAAGTCACTTTCCATCACAACCACGGTTTCATAGCATCTGCATAAATGGGAAAACAATGAGCAAAGCTTCACAAAAAAAGTGTCTTGTTTGTGTTGCTGTAAATAGTATCCACGATCACACGAGTACTCCTATCATAATTACAACACCCAAACCAAATCTTGACACATCTTTAGCACTGGTGGCCAATGCCAAATATAACGTCTAACCATCAAAAGCAAAGTGATGTGAAATCATAAGTATTTAGTCGATATAAATTATTATTATTTTGTTTTCAGTTTTTATAAAAAATTTCGTCTAATTTTAATATTTTAATTTTTTTTTCATTATTAATTTTGAATTTTAATATAACTATTGTGTATTTTTTTGAACTTCTGAATAATTTTTTTTAATAATTAGAACATGTTTAAATATATCCTTGCAAAAATTTAAAATTTATTTAACGAATCATGAATAAAATATGAATTTTTAAATTTTTTATGCTTAAAAATTTATATTTAATTTACCGTTTGTTAAAAAATTTTAAATTTTTGTTGAGAAATTTCTTGTAATGTTTTAAATATTAGTGCAAAATATCATTCAAAAATCTTAATGATACATAATAGTTAGATTAAAATTGAGGACTAAAAATGAAAACAAAAAATTTTAACCGACTAAAAGTTGACAAATTTTTTTATAAGGACTAAAAACAATTATTTTTAATTTCCTATTTTTTTTTCTTCGTTAACCTTTTGTATGTACCAAATTAAGGGGAAAATTTGCTTATCACTTTTCGTTTGATTTATATTAAAATAAAATGACATCAAGTGAATTTAATTACAATTTTAAAGTAAATTGATAAATTAAACTCAATCAATTATGTACAATCCATGTACATGTTGTGTCCATATTCATCATGCGAACATATCATATCCACTGCTCACACTTTTCTTCTAAGGCCAAAAAACTAACAAAGTAGATTCTCATTAAGTTGGGAGGGACTGACATAACAAATAATTAATGTATATATTATCACATTGTTCTACGTTTTATTATGTAATGTTACTATAAGATCATCATTCTAGAACCGACTATTTGGAAATTATATGGATAATATGAATATGTTTGAAGTACTTTTGAATGAGCAATTTAATTTGAAGTAAATACTATTTATTTAAATGTTATATTTTGTTATAGTTTTAAGTAATAAACGTATGAACAGAAAGTTTAGGTTTATAATGAATTTAGTTTAAATTTTTTATATTTGTTAAATACGGGACACATGGATTTCTATATTGTTTTAATTTTGGGTTATTGGTGTATTTTATGAGTTGAATTGCGGTTGTTGAGTTATGTTTCAGTCTAATATCTGAAGATAATATACTATATGTGCATTTTTTCTTGTTACATCAATTAATCTAACCAAATGACATGAAGATTGGTATGTGTATATCTCATTGGATTGATATGTGTATATGGACTAAAATTTATTTTATCAATTTTTTAATTATTAAAATTGCACTTTTTTTATTAGGCCCAATTTTTAAGATTAGAATAAGGTTCAATTTTTTTGTAGACTATATTATAATTTAGACGTGTATTATAAAAAAACCAATGGAATAATTAATAAAAAAAATTACAAAAATAACTACTATAATTATAAAATAAAATAAATTTTCCAACCTAAATTCCAATTAATTTTTAATTATTAAAAATATTAACTAAAATTTGATTTATTACCTCTCTCTCTAATTTATACGTATAGATCTCATTGGATTTATTTTTGTGTGAGAGGTTGATGACTTTTTTAAAGAATTGCATAATTTGATTGAAATTTTATAGTTTTGAGACATTCAAGTATTAAATATATTTTCATTCAATATATTTTCTTGTAAAATAAAAAATAGGTTATTATTTATGTATGACCCGCCAACCCAACTCAACCCGTTCTTGATCGGGTCGGTTCGATTCGGATTAAATAAAAAAATACGGATTTAGAACTTAACTCAACCCAAAGATAATCGATCGAGTCGGGTTTCAGATTTGGTCAAAACCGACCCAACCTAACCACGTACACCCCTAAATATTTCTATAGGGTTTAGGGCCTCATAGCCTATATTAAAATGTCAAAAATGTAATATAAGATAGAATTCGGGGTAAACTTTGTAGAGAATGTGTCGAGAAGAAACCCTAAATAAACCCTAACCAGTTTCAACTGTTGATTTAGATTCGTTGGGTTGGAGAATCCCTTTCGCATGCCTGCAAATCCATCAGGTATCAAAGGAATTTCAACCCTCTTCTCTTTCACTCCTCGTCAAGTTCTGTTAAACAATCCAACCATGAAGCACGGTGCCGATAACGGAACCATAATCTCGGAACAGAAAGTGAAGTTTCTTCTTCATCAATCAATTGCTCTTTACTTGGAACACTCCGGGTTCTCCAAAACCCTAAAAAAGTTTCTATCTGAAGTGAAAATTGAGGTTGGTATCTACTTCACATGATTTTGTTTGAGATTAGCTGAGTTGAAACTCGATGTTACTGGACCCTGTGTGCTTGATAAAATTCTCACTTTTTGTTATGATTAGTATATTAGAAAATAGTAATTTCGCATTTGGAATATTTTATTTTTCTTCTGTTTTTCTGCTAGTGATGTTATAGAAGCATCTCATAATTAAATTAAGATTATTGTGTTCCACTTGGAAAAAAAGTCGTCATAAGCTTGTAGGTGATCATAAAAAATTAATTTTTATGAGAGAATTTATAAAAAAAAATGAATTACATTAGCTAATATCAAAGTTATACAAGAAGTTATTGTGTAAAAAACTCATAGGTGTCTGTTGGGAAGTGTATCTATACTAATTTTATGACAAAGAATGTGTTATTGGGCCTTGTATATGTTTGGTTTAGATTGATTTGTAAATTGAGAGCTTAATAATTGAGTTTATAATTCTTCACCACTCGCAATGAGGTTCTGTAAGCTTACCGGTGTTTACACTGTTATAAAGAGTTTAAATTTAAATAAGATAGTTTCTTAAAAAAATTAGAGGCAGTGCAAAGGCTAGTTTTTTTTATCTTATATGAGAAGCGTTTGTTAATAAAACTTCAAAAATATTTTAATATTTATTTTCCATAAGTGTGAGTTGAGAATATTATCATGATTGAGTCCGTTCGTTTTAAATTTTTTTGAACGAAACATAAGAAAAGATTCTTGCTTCAGATTTCTTTTTGTAATTATGTACTTACAAAGCATAAGGAAGGCTGTATGCTGTGATGTCATGTATAAACCAGTATTCCTCAGTATTCCATATTTGTGTTTTCTTTCTCACTGTTCAGTGAAAAAATTGGCTGGATTTCCTTATGTTTTACATTGTTGCTCCTGCTTGTGATGCAGAAAGATAATACAGAGGGTTCGTCAGTTGATCTAGAAGAAATGTGCCGCAAATATCTTGAAACATGGTAAGACCAACAATCTTAGCTTTGAATTAAACTTTCAAGATTATGGAGTGAAAAATTATGAACTCCAGAAGGCACTGCTGATTCCTTTAAACTGTACACTGACCAGTTATATGTTACTAGTGCCAAACTGTTCCTAGTTTTCTATGTGTAAAAGACCCTGTATAACTGGCCATTGTCTGATGACACTGAGGAACCATGTACCAACAATAGTAATTACTGATTAGAAAGGCTGGGCCAATCACACTTGTTAATAGCACATTTTAGCAGTGAAGAGAAGCATCTGGCCGCTTTAACAATTTTATATTGTTGTGGATTTCCATGGCGGTGGTTGCTTCACACAATCACACTATGGCATTTGTGTGGTTGTCTGTTCTGCGCCAGAATCTGAGATTTAGAACTATAGGATGAAAAATTAAGAATTGCAATCTCACTTTTTAACTGCTGCTGCTTGCTGCCCCAGTTAGTCTTTTGTTCGTACAATGTTTTGGGTCTTTAGGTGTTATTTCTGTCTCTCGCATATATGTTAATTCAGGTTTTTCTTGTTTTTCATCTCTTTTCAACAGCAAGGATGCTAAGTCAACTATCGATGGCCAAGAGGAGCAAGGTATACTTTGAAATCCTTACAAACCTACTAGTATCTCTTGTTTATAACAATGAATTCTTCTTTCTTCCTCAGAGTCAGAACTTGCTATCATATCTCATTTTGTCTCTTCTTGAGTCCTGACAATTAAATTTTTGCTGTGGCTCTTCAATTACCTTCTAGCTGCAGGTGTGCACTCCAAAAATGAAGAGGAAAAACCCAAGGAAAAAAAGAAAAAGAAAAGCAAGTTAGTTTCTGAAGCTGTTGATAACATGGAAGATAACCAATTGGAGTCACTGCCTATGGTTACAGAAAATAAAGTTAAGGATGGTTTATCTACTGATGCCAAAGTTGAAAATGGTGCTGAAACAGTGAAGCAGTCCAAACGTAAAATGGAAAAGAAAGGTAAGTCAAATATTGAAGGGGATGCAGTAGATCAGATTACAGTTGTAGAAAATAAAGTTAAGGATGAATTATCTATAGATGCCAAAGTCGAAAATGGTGCGGAGACAGAGAAGAGGTCCAAACACAAAATGAAAAAGAAAGATAAGTCAAAAAGTGAAGGCGATGCAAAAGAGCAGATTGAAGATACCAATGCAACTGTTTCAGAAAAAGAGAATTTTGAGGCATCAAACGAAGAGGCAACACCTGAGGCGAAGAAAGATTCTAAGAAAAGAAAAAGACCAATTTCTAAAGAAAATGGTGAACAAGATACCGAAATCAAGGCAGATGAAGAAACCAAGCGTAGGAAAATAGAAAATTTGAATGGAAAAACAGATGTGCACCTTGGGAATGGAGCAGATAAATCTTCTGTGCAAAGCTCTCAGAAGAAAAAACACAAGGAATCAGTTGAGGTATGCCATAACTAGTATTTATTCTCTCTGAATATGTTTTTGGCGTTCTGGGTCTTGCCATTAGATAAGGCACACTTTAAAATCAGATCAATGAGCTTGCTTATTTTTTCTCTTTTTAAGAAAAAAGTGCTCTCTTTAGAGAACTAGAACATCAACCTATGCAATTAGCTCTTGATCAGTCTAAAACTAAATGTTCCGGGTTATTGACTTGTTTTGTTTGCTGGTGTCCCTTTAAATTAAGTAGTATGCTATTACAAATTCCTATATGTTTGTCTTGAATCTCTTGATGCTCATACTTATTTTCCTCTCCAATAACTGTCTGTCTGCTCTTCTTTTGTTGTTGTTTAATTTTATGCAATCTTTCATTCTTGGCCTTTGATAATTATATTTCTTATACAGTTTTGGATTCTTAGTCAAATGTATTTAATTACAATTTCACTGCTGAAGCTAAGATTTTGTCTGTGACAAATGAAATTGCAGCAAAAACCAGTGAAGACGCCATTTCAACGAGTACAAGTTGACAAGATAGATTTTGTTGATGAGAGGCTTCAAGATAATTCTTATTGGGCAAAGGTGCGACAAATTGATAGGTTTTCCATGCAATTCGGGTTGTGAGTTTTGTCCCAGTTTCATTATCTAATAAATGTGTATTGGTCTATTTGTTTGCAGGATGGTGCTGAGAGTGGTTATGGTGCAAAAGCACAAGAAATTCTTGGCCAAGTTAGAGGAAGGTGTGTTATTTCGTATGTGTAGTGGAGTAATTTTGAATTCCAATATTTGCACTTGTATATCATGCATCTAAACATGACATTATTTGTTTAGTGTGTTTGGCGTTGGAGGATTCATGTTTTCATAGACAAGCTATAAATAGTTTGTGCAGTCACGTTTTTATTTGTTTAGCTTGTCTTTAAAGGAAAATCTGCTTGATAGGCAATGCAGAAGCTAGTTGTACTTTTCCAAGCTTTTCGTGTCATGTCTCATGTATATATATTGGAAGCTTTCATTCATGTTTCCAAACACTTATTTTCTTATTCAGCTGACTCGTATAATTGTTTATAATGTGCACAATTTCTTCGGTTTAAACTTATATCACTGTCTTATTTTTCTTTTTTGGTGACATCAAATATTTATCTTACAGGGATTTTCGTCATGAGAAGACCAAGAAGAAACGTGGGACCTATAGGGGTGGATTTATTGATTTACAATCCCACTCAGTTAAGTTTAATGTTTCAGATGAGGAGTGACTGGGAAGGATATAGCTTTATTTATTTTTCTTTTTTCTTGTCAAGAAAGAAAATTTGCTTTGATATTTGCTACTGGAGCACCATGCTAAAGGCGGTGTTGTCCTGGAAATTTTGTTTAATTATGTTGCATTGAAGCAATATTACATTGAAACAATTTTACGTTGAAACAATATTCTGTGTGCTGCTTAATGCAATTTGTGTTGCACCTAGTATAACAAAGTGCTTGGATTCTGGGGTGGGAATTTTCTGTTTTGATTTCCTAGTATAACAAAGTGCTCATCATTTTTCTGAGGTATGCTACCGTATTAACATAATGATTATGGGCCTAACATTACCATGCGGGCAAGAGTAAAAACAAGCTTGTTTTTTTGTCATTATATTAGAGTAATTCTAAATTGTATGACTCTTTTATAACTTAATAATTATACACCGATGATGTAAAACAGATTTACAGATACAATAATAATATAATGACATGATTTCAATGTGAAATATGATTTATTTTGTGAAAGATGGGTTAAGATTCACTTAGTAATTAGTTAGCTTGTAAATACTTCATATTTTTTGTTCCTAAAATCAGCTTTTAAGTTTATTCCTGTTTTACCTTCTTTTGTTGATAATATACGACACCAGACAAGGCCAAACTCAGTTGAATTGTGAGGGAATAGTAAACAAAAACTGAACTGGTACTGTGTAAATGCACCAATAGACCTGTTTATGAAATTGCCACGAATTTTCTTCTGTACGTGCTGCATGTGATAAAATGAAGTTTTCCTCATCCATACAAAAATATATTATCAACGAAAGCCTAGTTGATGGTTTTCACTACCTGTGTTTGGTGTAGAAGAGAGGGGATGTATTCCTTTTACTCATTGGTACCGACCATTTCCATGTGATGTGAAGACTCATCTGTTCCGTTTGTTGATAACTAAAAAAATCATGAACACAATTTGTTTTCATTGTGGTCAAAATTCTAGTAGCTGTAGCTCCCTCAATTTCTAAGAAGTTTCCTATTGACTGATATTGACGAAAGCAAGTCTTGTTATGATACATATATAACTTGAACATTGCACATTCTAAACTTTATTTCATTTCGAATATACGTTTGCTCTTGAGTTCTTCTGAGAGTTAGAACTTCATCGGTGTGGTGAAAAAAAAATGTTAAAGGTTGATCTTGTAATACACTTGTGTTTTGTTACTATACATATTATTTTTTTTTGACAAGTTTTTATCCCATATTATTTACTGTACGCATTAAAGTGATATTGTACGCAAAAGAGAATGAAAGAGGAGTTGAGAAAAGGAGAAAAGTGATATTGTACGCACTTTGGTGAATATACTAAAAAGAATGAAAGATGAGTTGAGAAAAGGAGAAGAGTACGTGAAAGAGAAAGAGGGAAGAAGAGGATAATTGAATAGTTAAATTCAAAATGAGGGATATTTTAGTCTTTTTGGACTTGGATGGAAATATTAGGAGTGTAATTAAAAAAAAAATTAATTAAAATTTATGAAAAATGCCAAAAACACTCTTAATACAATACACTCTTTATTATTGGTGGAATTTTTAACAAGATTCACCAAATTAATGCGGTCTCTACAAAATTTAGTGGCTTCCATTAACCAATAAAAATAAAAAAGAGCGTGTTAGTAGTATTTTTTCATTAAATTTTTATAAACAAAAAAGCCATTTACAGCAACAACTGCATATCTGGCATGGTTATGGTTTCCAGTTTGATAATCGTGGTGTCATGAATCACTCTCCTCTTTTGAATACTTAATTAGTAATCAGTGAAGAATTTAACTCCACAGTATCGCTGCTGTGTTGTACCGAAAACCAATTAGAAGACTTGAGAGCGCAGTAAAGGCCACGATTCCGTGGTTGGAAAACTGATACCAGTACCAGCAGTT
Organism: Cicer yamashitae; assembly: GCA_037974755.1. Taxonomy (NCBI): domain Eukaryota; kingdom Viridiplantae; phylum Streptophyta; class Magnoliopsida; order Fabales; family Fabaceae; genus Cicer; species Cicer yamashitae. The sequence continues at coordinate 2,717,826 of JBBPBQ010000002.1, forward strand.
CCCATCAACAACTGTTTTCAAAGATTTCGTCGTGGCAGAACTAAAAAAAGGATGGAGTCTAAAGCTTCTCAATAGTTGTGAACGTTTCTTTTTGTACAGTCAAAGTTGGATTTGTTTTATACCTACTACCTAGGATACGGAAGTTCAGCCAATCTCTCTCTTTTTTTGTCAGTTTGACAAGTGCTTATTTATATTCATGTATGTTTGAAAAGCTGCAGACAAATGGATGATAATTCCAATCCATTATTTGAATTAAGCTGCTTTCTTTCTTTTTGTATGTAATTTGAGTTTTAATGAGGTGCAACTCCTTTCACAAAGGATATGGAGACTATATTTTTTCTGTGTAAACCTACAACTCTTTTATTGGAAGCAATCTTGAGGAGTCATTGAACTAAATGTGAGCGCCTCTCCTGGTGAAAATTTGAACCATGATTCATCATGTGGGAAACTAATGTTGGTGATCCAAAGACTATCTACCTATTAAATACTAACACAAACACATAGGCGTAGGTAATAATTTAAGAAAATAAAAGTGATTGCATGTAAATACATGTGTTTTATTGCGTCGGCGTTAAAATGTTAAGGAAAAAAATGAAATGATTTCTAACAAGAGAATATATATTTTGGCATGATAAATCTTGGGCATGTTTAGTTATCAAGTCCTAGCAGCAGGTTGGGGTTTACACAAAATAGATTTGCACTTCTAAGTACATTGAGAGATTTGTCAGAATGTGGCAAACCCCCAGTTCATGTGTCAGAATTGAAACTGGAGCAGCAAGACTCACCATAGCAGATTTCCAAATAACTACCTTGTTCAGCAAGGGATACTTAAAGCTACTATACTACTATTGCAACTTACACAAGCCTGCATTACTGGATATATACAACAACTTCGAGAGATGATGTTTGATTAAAAATAAAATCCTTTATGATAGAATAGTGTCATACCATGCATCAATTTCAAATTCAGACAGTTGCCCATTGCCAATATGGGTCGCAAAGCTTACTGCTTGCTGCGGTAATTTATCATCCATAATGAACAATGGGATTCATGTTGTCAGGTTTTCATGCAGCAGACAATGAAAATGGTGCATGGCCTGCTCAACTTTAGGAGCATATCTTCCCACACTATATGCTGGGGATTGGAGGCCCTTTTGGACACCTTCACACAACACAATATCTTCTATCTGCTCATGAACAACGAAATGCATTACAATAGGTATGTTGCATGCAACTGGAGGAAAATTTCTAATCAAGTCTACTAAACCAATGTTTGTACCTGCACTTTCTCACTATCTTGTAAACTTTTCTCTATGAAACCTGTGTCATCCTGCTCAGTCAAAGAGAAGGTAGCAGGCAGTGAGGTTTTTGAATTGACTTAATTGTTCTGACAAGATTTATTAAGTGAGCTCATAAAAACTCAAATATATTTTTAAGCAAAAAAAGGCTCAATCCTATGACGAACTATCGAACCGTTAAAATGAGTGTTGATCCTGGTTTGATTTCTGAAAATTCAATATACTAATTAAACCATTGCTCTATTTAATGCAAGCTTGAAGTTTCATTTGTGTTTTCACTGAGTCATTAAAAATATGAAAGCAAAGCACTGAACTTCACATTTATTAAAATTTCATACCCTAGTCATCAACAACCAACCCTGCCTCTAAAGGTTATATTGTCTTGCTTCCTGATTTTCTTCCAAATTTAATCCTTCCACATACAGTTGGTACAAAATTATCGACATAAGGTTCATTTATAATAATTCATTTATTGTCAATGACTCGATAAATATGTCTGCCAACTAAATTTTCAGTTGATGTTCAAAACGAAAAATTTACAAGAAAACAAAACATGTTTCCTTACTATCCTAAAGGTGATGGTGTACCCCATTCACTAGTACATTTTAATTTTAAAAGTTCTGAATCATGGAGGCAAATATTAGGCATTTGATTACATAACTACAAATTACCTGCAGTGAGGATTCAAGATAGTAGTCAAAAACTACTTGACATTTGTTGGGTCCTAGTGGAAGGACAAGATTGGTGTCCATCCAAGGTCCATACCTATCAGGCCAGAAAGCACCCCAAGTTATAAAACCATGCTAAACTGTTAGTGCATGTTTGGATTGATGGTGAGTTTGACAAAATCAGAATGAGCTACCATGATTTTAGCAAAAGCTACAATTTAGAGCTTCATCAAAATCATGGTGCCCCTATGATTTTGGCAAACACACTGCCGATCCAAACATACACTTCGTAAGAACATGACTGAAAAAATGATTAATCATTTGCCCAAATAAAAAAGCAAGACCTATTAATCATGAAGTTTGGGTAAACAAAAGCATATATAGCTTTTCTTCCAAGTCTATCATAATTCTCTTTGCTTTTCTCTGAGCTGCTGCCTTCACAACTTTGGATGCTAACCTTTTCAAACAACTGTCTCATTCATAACAATCCTTTAGTACATAACCAATCACCGGAAACAAATCAAATGACGTTTGAAAGGATGGAAGTATGCATTTGACATTTTTTTTAAAAAGGTTTACATGATTCAATTTGTGATACTGTACAGTACAGTAAAAGATAAACTGAAGGGATATTATAAAAAGAGAAGCAGTAACAAAGCATACAGTGATAGAATAGGAATCGAGATTAAGACCAGATGCTAGGCCTTTATGCGCGTAAGGCACGTGATAGCCACCATCTAAGTAGTTATCACAGAATACCTGCAAAAAGAAAACCCAAAACCACCTAAGTCTAAGCACCTCCATGGATCATATAAAGAAAAATAATAACAATTAAATAAATAACAATGTGTATAATAATAAAAACAATGACGTTTTAATTATTTTGCAGATGGCCACTAGTGAGGAAAAAAGCAAGCTTAACAACAGAAGGGAGGGTAAAGAAAATGAAAGTGTGCCAAGGGCAAAGTAATAAACAAAACCTCTAGGAAAAATAATAAATGTAAGGTAAGTCAAGAGGTCATACCTTCCAATTGCATTCAATAGTGTATTCGCGTCTACATAAATAACTTAACGAAGAATCAACTCCATTGGTACTCAGTAATTCTGAACAGCTACCAAGCCATTCCTTTGCTACATTATGACTATCAACTTCCTTCTCAGAAAGATTCTCCTTTTTCAAATTGAGAAGGACAAAAGGCCCCCAGGTAGCTACTTTGATTGGTATAAGACCAAACTCCTACCCTTCATGGTAAGAGAAATCAGCCAACCTTTTTCCTTATGCAAGTTAAATATTGTACAAGTAACTTATTATAGAACAGAACTGCGTACATTTACGTTGAAATCCTGCATTCCTGATATCCTAGTTGCCTTAAGAAGAGTTCCATTTAATCCATATGTCCAGCCCTGCAGAAATAATTGTACCAGTTTCCAAAACAAGAAAAAAGAAACTGAAAATAGAAACCTAAAATGCAAAAGGATCAGATCATGGTAACAGCCATTTATCCATGAAGGAAAGCTTGACAATAGTGTCTTCAACCCAGTGTTGTTAAATAGCGGCTATAGCGTAGCGGAATTTGAATAAATCACTAGAGTTCGCAATATGCCATTTAGTACAAAATGTTATCAAATAGTGGCTATAGCACTATTGCATAGCAGAATTTGAACAAAATGTCATTTTCTGCCATCCAAAATTGATAACACTGTTTCAACCTCACAAGGATCGTAAGTTCATATGGAGGGTATCCATGGAAAAAGAGAATCAAAATAACGCTTGTATGCATATCTAACGTTGTAATTATACTCACGTGGTAAGGACAGACAAAGCAGGACTTTTGTCCACTTCCAGAAGCAAGGATAGAGGCATGATGACGACAGACGTTGTAGAAGGCGCGGACATTTCCACTGTCATCTCGACATACCACAAATTCTACATCTCCTAGCCTGCAATATTTAATCCTCCATGTGGTTCTCAGAAACTTGGAAGAAAAGAAAATAGATTACACAACTTAATATGTCACTCATAAATCCTTTTCCCCTTCCAAGAACCAAATGGAGCTGCAATTAGACAACAATGTTAACAACATATGTAAATACAACAAGAATTGGAATCAAAGTACTATTATGTTAGAAAAACAAAAAATCCACCTTCCAGTGAAAAAATCACCGGGATTCTTTATCTGCTCCGTGGATCCTGATAAACAAAATTGAGACATAGTGCTTAGTTAAGTTAAAGCAGATGACATCAGAATTTAGTATGAATTAAAGCAGAATACTACTTAGCGATGGACTTGACACAAACCACTGAATACAGATCAAGTATAATTAATAAAAAGTTAAGTAATGAATAATTAATCAAAGTTCAGTTATGAATAATTAATAAAAATTTAAGTAATGAATTACCATATGCACTCATGTCATATACATTCAGATTCATATTATCAGCTATCATCTTTCTTTCCTCCAAGATATCTCAGCAGACAACATATACATAACAAAATCAAATGAATAATTGAATCTTCTAAACAAATGAAACTAATAATTTAATTGATTGAATTTGTTTTCCTATATATTATAAGCAGGAACAATAAAACAGAACCCAAATTAATACCCAAAAAAGAGAAAAATGAAAAAGTTTGAAACTTTAAGCAGAATAAAACTGACCCACAGCTTGCCAGCCTTTGTAGAAGACACGATCGAGCTCAAGATGGAAGAAAGAGGGGTGAGTGTACCATGATGATGGAGGTGTAACAGCTTCTTCTACGGGAATCTTAGGATTGAACTGTTGGACAAGTCTCTGAGATACAACGAGGTCTGAACTGCCAAGAGAACAGCAACTCAGTTTTGATGAATGTTTGTTTGGAAAATTAAGATTTTGAGTTTGTCCCTTTCGAAGATTAGGGATAAAGGGTGTCATTTGCATGATCATCGCCATTTTCGTACGCTTTGTCTTTGGACGTGTCTTTCTTTGAACACTGCACTTTTTATTGGAAACAAATTTCGGTATTTTTCAATTTTAATTTAATCCCTTGTAATTTTTAATTAACCTCATATAATTCAAGATTTCTATTATTTATAAGCCACTTTATCAAGTCAGCATCTAATAGATTGACGACTCTAGGAATAGATCCCCTCGTACGAGAATAATGTCTTGAATGAGAAATAATATGAGTGTAAAATTAAAAATAGAAAAATGAATTGGTGAGATCAACAAATTACTTTTTCATGTTTTTTTAAAACGAGGATATCTATTCCCATGGCTCTCACATGTTAGATAATAAGAAAATAAATTTGTTATTTAAATTTACATATACATCGAACATATATAAAATAGTTTAAATTAGTGTGTTTTCTTCATCATCATCTAGAGATGACATATTAATAAAAAAATCAAAATTATATGTAGATATTGAAATTTGTGTTGGAAAATAATATTTTATAAAAAAATAATTTTGGATTAAAATTCACTCATTTCATCCTTTTCTCTCTTTCAAATCAAATAAATGTAAGAATAAGAGAAAATTAATTAAAAAAAATAAAATGTAAGAGATATATAGATAAATTAATAAAGAATAATGTTAGTAATATATTTTTGACACACATTTCAATACTATTTTTAATCTGTTAAAATTTATGTAGATCTCATCAAAATCATATAGAATCTACATTATTTGGTGAAACTCATGTGAATTTTAACCAATAAAAAAGTGTGTTATAAAATGT
>JBBPBQ010000002.1:2723763-2754919 GCA_037974755.1 Cicer yamashitae
AAATGTATATTAAAAAATGTGTTGCTAATATCCTTAATAAAAGAGATAATCTACATTGTTTTTTACAAAAATAATATATTATTTTTTATAAATTAGAAAGTCGGTTATATTCTAAACAATAAAAATTGTTATACTTACTATAAAAATGTACCTGACAATGTTGATTAAACTATTTAGAAAAATCTACTAATGAATTTATTGGTAGGAGAAATAGTAATAATTGAGTATATAATCATTTTAGTTCTTAAAATTATAAGAATCTATTAATTAATTTTAAATATATGAAATAGTAATTTAATTACTTAAATTTAAAATATCAATCAATTTAGTTTATTTTATAAATTTTGCACTACATTGTCAAAATTTCTATGCTTGTTTTGATGAAATAAAAAAACTATTTAATTCAATATGTATATCTTTTATTAGTTTCTAGAGATAATTAATAAATGAATATTTTGATTTGCTAATTTAAAAAATTAATTTATTATTTTTAAAATTTGAGAGATTAAATGAATTGACTTTTATAATTTTAAAATTAAAATGACTATTTATACGTTGATAATTTGATGTCAATAAAATTAGGGTAACTTATCTTTTTGGTTCCTCTAACATGGTCACATTCTAGTTTTAGTCAATTGTTTTTCCTCTAGATTTAGTCTCTATGAAATTTTCAATTATTTTAGCTTATGATATATTTTCATCTAATTTATATAATGTGGCATGCTGATATAACATGTCACGTGGTACTGGATTATCACGCCATCATAACCTCATCAACCAACATCCAATGGTGGCTGGTATATGAGGAGACGAAAAACAAAACAAAACATAATCACAAGAATAAAAAAAAAATTATAAATTACATAAATAGGAACTGCAATGAAAAAATAACTTTAATTTCAATTTTTAACTCCTATATATTCAAGTATGTGATCATTTTAAATTAACTTTCTTTTTTACCCTCTACCATAACAACCACTTATTAAATAATAACGTGACAATTTAATATCATGTGACACCAACATCTCATGTAACATACTATATTATATAGATAAATTAAATTAAAAAAATAACGAAAAAGACTAAAATTTTGAAACAAAACATTTCAAGAGACTAAAATTAAAAACGATCCTCTTAAGTAGACAAACTAAAAATTATTGATAACAAATAGCAAAGAAAAGAAGGGAGTGTTGACTTAATCAAATGAAATGGAGAACGTGGCCACACAACCCCACAATATACGAGTCTTGTACTTGTGTAGTTGTATGTAACACATTACACGTCACATACACAACACAACAATAGCAAGTGGCTGAGGCTCTCCTACTTTGCTACCTTTTCCATTCCTTCTCATCCGTACGAATGTCCTCTTCACTTTTCCTTTATATACCAAACAACGCTCTTTCTTTTCCTCTCAATTTCTCTTTCACTCTCATCCCCTAATTTCCCCTTTCACAAGTCACACCCTTCATTTTCTAACTCTAACACCTTTTTTTCTCTTGTTTTCTCAATCTTGTTCTTTCTTCCCAATTATTAATTTATTAGTGAAAGGGAAAAAAGGAATCATAGCATACATACTACATAATATACATGTAAAGATGTTGTACGAACAACAACGGTTTCAACAACCGATGATGAAGATAGATACGAGGAATTCGAATACAACATTGGAGAGGAGAAAATATAATAATTCAATAGAAGAAGAAGAGAGACTTGAAATAGTTGACTTGAGTGGAATGTCCTTGGAGTCTCTTCCCAACCCTTCTCTCAATTTAGCAACCATTTGCAAATTGGACCTCTCCAATAATAATCTTCAGGTATAATCTTCATTTCCTCCTTTTTTTCTTTCAATAAAAAACCACAAGGGAACATATACGGTGCATAGAAAAAGTCCTATTTGTTAAAGTATATTTGTAAGAAAATGTGTTTATATAGGAATATTACTTGCATGATCTTAACTTAATTCTATCATTTATTTTGCATTTATAGGAACGTTGAATATATCAATACTTTTTTATTTATAGAAACGAGTTCATTGCATTTCATTTAAAATATACCGTGAAATATGATTAAAAAGTTGATAACGAACATATAAATGAGATGACCTACAAAACATGAAGTACTCAAATAACTTTTATCTTAATACAAGTGACTATAAAGTTGTTTTGATTGCTAATAATATGTTAAAGACACTACTCGATAATAATAAGTATTAAGGACAATTTAATAAAACTATTATTTTCTCTTTTATATTTATATATTTTCTTTAATTATTTGTAATAACAATTATTGAATCATTAAAAATAATGCTATTATATGTACTTAAAAGTGATATGGAAGTCAATTTTTCCCTAACAAAAAAATTATTTTCAATTTAATTTGCCCAACAAATATATGGATATGAGCAAACCACTTAATGCAATTATTTTATTTTTTTTATAAAGAAAAGTTTAGGATAAGAGATGGTGTCATAATGTTAGATAATGAAGATCTTGAGGATCATTAAACGTTCAATTTTTTTTACATATAAGATGGTATTATCAATTAAAATATAATTTATTGAGTTCATAATCTTACAGAATATTCCGGAGTCGTTAACAGCTAGACTACTTAACATGGTAGTTTTGGACGTGCACTCAAACCAGCTTAAGTCCCTACCAAACTCTATTGGTTGCCTTTCTAAGCTCAAGCTTTTGAATGTCTCTGGCAACCTCATCCAACACCTTCCCAAAACAATTGAGAATTGCAGGTTAATTATTCTACTTTTTTTTTTTTATACTTTTATTGATAAATTCGAAATTAATTTTGCACCAATTTTTCTTTATATATTTCAGCGTGTGTATTATAAAATTAAAATGTTTGAGATGCATGACAAAGTTCAATGATGAGAAAAATAAATGATAAAAATATTGATTATCTAGAATTTAGGGTTTTGAGGTGAGGAGACTAGACTACTATAAACAAATATTTCATCCTTATCTAGAATTACATGAAATCAACTAATAACCAACAACAATGAAAAAAATACAATTCTATAACAATAATAAGTACACTCTTTTCATTAATTTAACTTAGACATGCCATGTGATACTATACTAGTAATTGATTAGCTATTAGTGTATGGTAATTTAATTGTTAATATACTAATAATTAACATATGTTCCATGAATTTTAATTCACCAGAGCTCTAGAAGATTTGAATGTAAATTTCAACAAGTTAATCCAGCTACCAAACACGATAGGGTTTGAGTTGAAAAATCTAAAGAAGTTAGCAGTAAATTCCAACAAGTTGATCTTCCTTCCACGCTCCATCTCTCACCTGACATGTCTGAAGGTTCTAGACGCACGCCTTAACTGTCTTAGATCTCTCCCAGAGGATATTGAGAATCTCGTTAGCCTTGAAAGTCTCAATGTGAGTCAGAACTTTCAATACCTAGATTCTCTTCCCTACTCCTTAGGACTTCTCTTGTCCCTCGTTGAGCTCGATATTAGCTATAACAAGATAAAGTCCTTGCCAGATTCCATTGGGAGCCTGAATAAGCTTCAAAAGTTGTGTGTGGAAGGGAACCCTCTCAGTTCACCACCACCAGAGGTAGTAGAAAATGGATTGCATGCAATGAAGGAGTACTTATGCAACAAGATGAACGTTGGCCATCAAAGTCCAACTAAGAAGAAGTCATGGGTTGGAAAGTTAGTTAAGTATCGGACTTTCAATGTCAGAAGTGGACCACGTGAAGAACGTGAGACTTTCATTGTCCCTGAATATAATAGATCTATCGATGGTCTTACTTCTCCCCGCTATATGGGAATGTTTTCACCACGTCGCCTTTTCTCGCCTCGTAATTACTTCAACAATTGAGGAGGCAAACTCCAAATTTTGGGGACTCTTCCAAATCTGTCTGCTTCACCGGTTATTTTGTACCTTTTCTTTTCTTTCAATTTTTGGGATTGGATAGGCTGTAGTTTTGTTGCTTTGTAAACTAGGAAAAAAAATGAGGCAGTGGGCTTTTGAAGCCCATTTTGCTTCATGGATTTTTGATCCGTACGTGAAAGTAATATGGTGTATTGCTATTGCTATAAATATATAAGCAAAATTACATTTTTGGTTTTTTATTTTATTTATTTATAACACTTAAATCTTTCTTTTTCTATATATATTTTTAACTTTTAAATATATACAAGTTAGTCTTTTTTCTCATGTTTTTATTGAAAAATGTTTTTTGTAAATTTATTTTCTTTAATAAAAATTCATAAATTCAAAAATATATTTATCTTCTTTAACATCATTTTCATCTTCTTCTTCATCATCATCATCTTTATACTTAAAATCAGAAAAAATTCATCGAATAAAAAAAAAAATATCTTCATTGTCTTCATACTTCAATCAAGAAAAAAAAAATCAAAACTAAATAATTAAAATTCCCAAATTAAAAAAATAAACCCTAGATTTTCTAGGCTCATAAAGAACAAAATCTACCAAGATGTTTGAACAATTGAGTTTAGGAACATACTTGTCACCTACCATAACATCGTGAACAACTAAACGTGTCCATGATAGAAGTAGAACTGGTGGATGCACCCTTAATGCCTCCATCTTAATGCATTGCAAGTAACACTTTTTTTAACATCCCCATCGGTAACAGCCTTGGAATTTCCAACAATACGATCAGTTTCTTCTTGCATTTTTGCTTGCATCTCGGGATGAAGAGCTTGTGCTTTTCCTAAAGGTACAACTTACATTTGATTTGGGTTTTAGATGCAAGTTGAGTTGGTTCTTTGTAAGTTTAGGATTGGAGTTTATTTTTAATTTGGGATTTTGATTTTAGTTTTTTTTTTTCTTTTGGTTCTTAACAAGTCTAGGAAATCTAGGGTTTATTTTTTGGTTTGAGGATTTTGATTTTTTTATTTTCCTGGATGTAAGTATGAAGATGACCAAGATGTTCTTCATTTTTGTTTATTATTCAATGAATTTTTTCTGAAAATTTAAGTATGAAGATGATGAAAATGATCTCGAAGAAGATGAAGATATTTTTGGATTTATGAATTTTTATTAAAAAAATTATAAAAAAATAAATTTACTAAAAATCATCCTAGGTGGCGTGTTACCTCATCATTCTTTAATAAAAAAAAAAAATATAACTTGTATATATTTTAATAGATAAAGGATCTATATAAAAAAAATAAAGAATCGAAATATTACCAATAAGATAAAAAAATAAAAATATAATTATTAGACACTTCATATCATCATGTCTTGTGAACCACATGGTAGTTATCTTTTATATATATATATATATATATATATATATATATATATATATATATATAAAAAGTTGTATTAGCCTTTTATTGCAGGTTTTAAGATACTGTATTTTGATAACTAAATCCCTCTGTCTGTAACAAATTAATGGAATAGGATTAGTCAGTAGTGGCGTTTTTGTGTTCGCATTCAACTCGATCTATTTATTTTATATTTCATAGATCGACATTCTTTCATTTATGGATTTTGTGTATACCTTAAGAATTTAACTTTTGTATAGTTAAGGATTTAATATATGTGTGATTGAGTCATTTAATTTTAACATATTGTTTATTTGAGTCTAATATTACCAAAGTTGTTGGATTGTGCAATATATACATGTTTAGCCACACTCCTCTTTAAACTAATTTTTAAAACTAATTTAAATTCATTTAACATAATTTTTCTTTTAAACATAATGTTCTTTTACGTGTCAGTAGACTTAATACCCACATATTTTAGCATATATAGCTGTCACTTTAAAATATGTTAAAGGGAATTATAATAAGAGCCATTTTAATTTTTAATGTAAATTTTAGTTTTTTCTCCAATATTGACTACAAATAAATATTTAGATCATCATTTCTAAACCACTTACAATTGTAAGAATACTTTAATAAAATTATTTAATTCTTGTCTTTCTTAATTTTTATTATTAAATACTAGTAGCAAAACGAGCATATATCTACTTATTCTATTGTGTTTTCATGCATATATATTTATTTTATAATATTTAATTTTTAATTCATTTGTTTCAGTTTTGTAATATTTATATAAAGTAAACTTTCTAAATTTCAATGTCAATATTCATGTTATATGTTTCTAAATTTGAATTTTGACATGGTGAAATAAAAAACAAAATTGTTAGAGGCAAATTCATTCAAACAAAAATTCCGACGTAAAATAATATATATATATATATATATATATATATATATATATATATATATATAAATAAGAGATTAATAATATACACACCTAGAAAATAGAAGATGTATGTTAATAATAGAGGTATAATTATAACTTTATGTTTTTTGTTATTTTGGAGAAACAATCTCTCACTCACGGTGTTTTCAATGTCCATTGCTCTTTTTCAATTTTCATTACTCTTCTATTGCTCTTTTTATTGTATCACTTTCAATTTCGTTCTCTATATTTCGATGTCATTACTCTCCATCTTTTCTTTCTTATTTCACTATCTATCATCAATTTCATTACAATTTATTTTACTTGTCTCCCATTTTCATTCATGTGGGTTATCCTATTTTGATTTTTTATTTTCACTTGGTTGATTTCTCACAATACTTAATAACTTATTATAATTTCATTTATTCAAATGAGTAAATTTATCATACACGTGACTTTAATCTAATCCAAGAGTGCATACGTATAACATTTTAGTCGAAAATTCTTCCGTTTTAATAAATCACAACTTATTCATACATATTTGTTTATTGGCAAATGATAGTAACACCATTTTTTAGTGTGTATATATTAACAACTCCATATATATATATATATATATATATATATTTGATTTCTCGTAAAAAATGTGTTTTTTTTAAGAAAAATAGTAGCATTTTCTTTAAATATAGATTTTTTTTACACTAAAAATTGATAGATTTTTTGAAGTATATATATATATATATATATGTGTGTGTGTGTGTGTGATTTTTTAGTGACCGCTTGGTGATCCATAGGTTGGTTAATAGTTGATCATATTTATTTAAGAAAAAGATTTATCTTGCTGTAAGCGGATGCATTTGTCCACTCTAGTGTTTACATAAACTGCTAAACTCTTAATAAATGTCTCAAAGGTACCACAAATTGGGACAACCTTCATGTGCAACTCTACCAATCCCAATCTCTTAGCTTCTTAATTGGAAATTAAAAACAGACACCAATCCTACATGTTAATCTCTTAATTAATTAATTAATTAATGTCCAAACCAATTAAATTCTTTTAATCTACCACTATGGTGCTTTTGTATGTTTCTCAAATTATTATTTTATATCGTGGCACACGCTCTGGTTGATCTTCATATAGAAGGATTATCTTGATGAATTTATAAGGAACCTAAGCACATGTTATGTTCCTGATCTAATCTCATTTACTTTCTTTAATTCATTTTCCTAATGCAAATGATTCCATTCATATACATTTCATAAATTCATCACAATCTACTTGGGATTGTATAAAGAGCTGTTATATATCATTTCCAAGAAACTTTCTGTTGGTCAACCACTGTATGTAATGCTCAAATTTAACCTCCTTTTATTAGCTGTCTTTTTCAAATTTTACTGCATACAAATTTGAATCTGGATCAAAATAAATATGCGGCTCATATTTATAAACATTTATTATTAATTTATCTATAATTTTTATCTAGAATCTTTAATACTTGAGAGGTTTGCTTCGAATATATAGGTTTCCGTAGCGATGACTTTAATAAGAAGATATTTTTGTTTGAATAAGAAGTTCGATAACAAGTTAACTCCGTCTTTGTGATGCATGTAAATAAAAAGTACTAGTGATTGGCAGGTAGCATATTCTAAGTATAAGTACCCAATTTTAACTTTTCAGCGTTTACACTCACATGCTACCAATTCTTTGCAATGAATTAATAGAGGAAATTCATGACTCTCATATTAGAATAACCAAAGCTTTACGGTGGAGCATATTTTTATTGTTATTTGTTGAATCTAGTACTCTTTTTTCATCTTATATATAAGAGAATTATTTTTTTATATATAAGAAAAAGTTATGATTATTAAAATGTATTTATTATTTAAATTATTTTTATACCCTTATTTAAGATATTTATTTTTTTAATATTATTAGCGGATATTTAATATCTTACAATTTTTAATAAAATTATATATATAAAAATATCAAAAAATTAATAAATATATTAATTTTATTTCTTTTTATTTTTTATTTTCTCTTATAGCATAAATTGAGCAAGTGAATCAGAATATGATAAATCCTTGAAACTTTAAGAAATGCAAATTTTGGAACATCTTGAAACACCTACGTCTATAATAACAAGGAAGTAACATGAATTAAGAAGTTTGCTCCAATTAGATCCATTTATCATCTGTGGTCACATCACATGGCTAAAGACAAGCATTTTTCAATATTAATTTTTTTTATTATAATGTTGAAACAAGATCCCAAGAAGAGTAGCCAAACTATTTTGAAAAATGAAAGCAAGGAAAATGCACCGAATCCATCTACTTTTACTAGTCAATAACACAGTTTTTTATATTAACTTGCTACATTGATATTTGTGTTACCAAAAAATAAAAATATTGATCTCTTTCTCTTGCATTTCATAGGATGTGATCTCTTTGCTTTCCCACCTAATCGAAAGATTTTTCCATTAACAAATTAAGGGAATGAAGACTAATATGCTGGAAATGTGGAACAAATCAAATCCAAACTTTCATAATTTGAATCAAAATTAATATATAATTAATTAGCATTCTGCTATACTGTATATCATTTCTCTTTTTTTTTCCTCTAATAAAATTCAATATCTTCTAATTAATATATTTTCTTCCGTTCATTTGTTTGAGTGAGCCTTGAATTTACGAACAGCATAATTCAACGTGTTTGAATCCTCTGCAGCAGCAGTTGCATCTATTGGGTCCGCATCCAAAATATACTATACTCCAAGAAGCACATAGTAGATTATTGTAATAGGCAATGCAATCAACATTCCAAAAATAACCCTGCACAATTAACAAATTCTCTTTTAGAATTATAATTATAAATCCACATAATAACTTGCATTATCTTTTAATAAAAATAAAATGATACTGACCCAGTACTGAGTATATCTGGATGGAGATTGTATTCTTTGGCAAACACAAAGGGAACAATACCTTGTGGAAGTGCAGCCTACAAAAATTAAACATTATGTTAAAAAAAAAACTATAAGATTAATAAGGACATGAACTATAGTTTGATAAATTGAATTTGATGTTACCTGAACAATTGCAACATGTAAAAGAACTCCACGAATACCGACTGCAATTGAGGTTGCCGCAATGACAGCTGGACCTGTCAAGAACCTAACAGCCATAGAAAATGTTGCAACAGATTTTCCACATGCAATCAGCTTAGGCTGTAATGCCATGAACAGACCTGCATAAAAATATGATAATTAATACTAGAAAAAGTTGAAATAATGAATGTTTCTGTCTCTAAATTTCCGCAAGTACCTAGACTGAACATGGCCATTCCAAGACCAGCATCAGAAAGTATAGAGATGGAACCTTTCACAATAGTGGGCATTTCAATGTGCCACCTGCATGCATGCACACAAACAAACAACAAATTAAATATACTATATAGAAATAAATTACATGTTATATTTTGTTATACCTGTATGATATAAGAGACCAAACAAGTCCTATAAGACTTGAATAGGTATTAGGATTTCTGATGAGTTTTCTCCAAACCATGATTAGAATAAGTCTTGTCATGACACCTGCAGGTGGCATCTGTGTGTTTTTGTTTGTATGATCAGCACCTCCTTCTATGTCCATCTTCTTCTGGCTAACATATGGTGACCCATTATTTGGAAGTTTTGTTCCTTCCTCAATATCAACTTCTCTATGACCAGGACTCATGTTCTCAATCATTTCATTCACAGCTGCAAATTAAGAGATCAATAATTTCTATTAATGAACAATCATATCATGGATTTACTATGAGCCATTTAATGTGTTTATATATTACCTTTTGAAGCAACAGAACTTTCATGTGGAACAGATTTGGAAGGATCAACAGTACTAAAATCATTAGAAGCAGCTCTATTAACAGCATGTCTTAGATTCCCTTCAGAAACAGGTGAAGCACTTGAACTCCAAACAAACATATGTAACTCTTTGTTACTAACTGCACTACCACTACTTCCATCTTTCTTCTTTGTACCAGCACTAGTTGAACCAGAAAGGATTGGATTTGGAGGTGGATAAGAACCACCATTATTAAACAACTCACCACTCATACTCCTCCCTCCCCTTCTCTTATTTATCTTCATCGTCGCCGTCTCCTCTTCAAAATTCGATGTCCTCGGCGTCACACCTTTCGAAGATTGCATCGAATAAACATCACCATTACTATTTGTATAACCGTGTTTTGGACTCGGTGCTTTACTTTGAAACATTGCATAAAAATCAGTTTGGTTAAAACTTGAAGCTCTTGGTGTTGGTTCTCTTGATGATTGAACAGAATAAATCTCAACACCAGTTAAATTTGAAGCTCTTGGTGTCATGTTAGTCAAATGAGACTTATTGAATGAAGAAACCATTGATGTAGGAGCTGATCTTTTAACAACAACATGAAGTTTACCATCTTCACCTATCTCAGCATCTGTTTGAAGTGGGTCTCTACCATTCAATGAAACAACATCAGAATCAACTTTGAATGATGTTATAGAAGCTGCTGTTTCAGGAAACTGTTCTGTTATTAAAAGTTTAGCAGCTCTATATTCAAACAGAAACAACATAAGTGTGTACCAAATAACACTTTGTAGAACAACAATTTGAACCATTAAATTTCCTGAGAAATCACCATACATAGCTTTTAAAAGAGGGATTCCCATAACAAGTGTGTTAGGAAGAGATGAAAGTGAAAAAAGTGTAATAGTCCAATCAAGACTTTCTGGGTTTTTTGTGAAAGTGTTCCATATAAAAAGAGCACCAAGGATAACAACTTTTTGGAGTGAATCAGCTGCTAAGAAATGGTAATTCATAGCATATGGATCATTGGAAGATATAAAATGGAAAGATAGCAACGGAACTGCGAAAACCGCCACAAAACGATTTATACCAGAACATTGATCCGGTGTAAAGATTTTCCACCATCTTACTGATCCGTATGCTAATATCATAGCAACATATAACGGCACTATTGCCGCGAATACATCGTACATATCCTTACCGGTAATCATGGTTTATAGATTAGACACAGAAACAAACTGTTGTGAAAGGTTCAAATATGTAATGTTAGTCCTTTCTTATAAATTAGGTACTTGATATTTTTTTTAAAGGAAATGGACTAGTAATTTGAAGGTGAAAATTTAAAAATGAAAATGGAGACAGAAGAGAAGAGGGTTGGATTTTCTATGAAGAATAATAATAATAGATTATAAGGCTAAGTTGGCAGCACTGTAAACGTTCATGCACATGTAAATTGGGCAGTATTCAGTGATCTGCGGTAGCAGCAAAGATCTTTTCTGCGAAATTATTATTATTATTATTGTTATTGTAATATGGAGGAGATTCAGAAACACATATATAAATAAATAGCTGAATACGTTAACCTTATGCATATTGTAATAATAACTATGTAACGCTTTAATTAGCTGTGTGAAAACCAGAATGCGGGAATCAACATTAATTAACTAGTATGATCTGTCATTTTATTACTATCTGTTAATTTGTTATTTGTGTGACAAATAAGAAATAATTAAAAATTAGAACTATTTGTTGTTAGAGTTGGAATTGTGGTGTGAATTAGTGGACACAGGCCATCATACAAAGATGACATAGGGGATTCAAATTAATTTGAAACTAAATTCTCGTAAATATAAGGCTATAACAGAATGTAACAATTAAAATATAACATAATAATGCCAACAAATAAAACCAAAAAATTCACAAATTATTTCTAGAACCTAGCTGAGTCACTACATCAATTTATTTATTTGATTATATTTAGAGAAATTAAAAATTTATTTATTTAATTTTAAAGGACGAAATCAGTTCATTTATTTCGGTTTGCTGAAAGGCAATTCTCTCGGGCCTAACACTTGCACGAGATTTTGGGCTTCTTCCTCAGCTATTGGATCCTTTTATCAAGGCCTGTGTTACCAATATTCGCCCATCAAAACCAACATTGTCCTAAAAGTTGTACCACTCAAAAGATAGACCATTCCTTGTTTTTAACTGTGGATATTTTCTCATTAGAAATTCATCGGAAAAAAATCTAAGTTTCACCTTCAAAACACAATTAATTTTTATTTAACATAAAGAATGTAAAGGGTATTACAAAAATAATTTTTATTTAATAAAAAAGGTGCAAATGATATTATTAATGCAAGTTATTTCAGTTAGGTTGGCACCACACACTAATAATCTTCTACATCATCAAAATATATTAGAAGTGCTTCGGAAATTTTCATTATTTGGTACTTCACTCATATCAAATGACGTCATCACCAAATGCAAGCGTTAAAGTGTATCTATGGTTTTTGATCTTCAGTAATTAAATGATGTTGAGTCTTTGTTTTTCAATGTACTTTGGAGCATGATGTCATCAAACCATAATAACAAAAAGGATTCATTATCAAATGAGCTTAGCTCTTTTTTTGATTTTGTTTTTCTGAACTGCACATTTAAATAAACGTTAAAGGATAAATTGTTCTCTTATTATGTATTATTTTGTTATCATCAAAACACCAAGAGTAAGAATTGTATAAGAGCCAACTTGAGTTCACTCCCCCCTTTACTTAAAAACTTGTATCTTTATTAGAAACAAAAATATTATCCATTTATAGATGGAGCCTCCACCACAATTAGGTCAAGAGAGAAATTATGAGCATTAAATTTGTGTATAATTTTCATACCAAGGTTAGCATGACACTCAAAACAAGAGAGAGTGAAAAAAAAAAGTGATTCAATGTAGTGTAGTGCAAAATAAAATCTATCTCCTCAATTAGTTTAATAGCTGTTAAATTTGGTTCAAAGTGAGAGGAACTTAATGCTTACTCTAGAAGTCATCCTTAAAAAACCTCAAGATAAACTTGAAATGAAGTTATGGTAATTTGAGTAAATCATTTCAATTTGTTTTAAAAAGACTCAAACTAAATTTTATTAATTTTAAGCCTACATATATTGATCTTCCTAAGTGCAGAATGAAAAGCAGCTAGCCAAATGAATATTAACTTTTCTCTCCTTAGCAGGTGCCAACCTATCTTAATGTTAGTGGATGCACTTGCAATACCTTAAGATAGTTATACTATATTAATCTGTAAATTTTTGTTTTTGCACTCGAAATTTTTTCTTGCACATACAACACACAATGACTTGTATTGAAAAAGACATGTTCAAAAATATTAACGATGAGATGATTATTCAACAATTTTAATATATCAAATCATGTAGGAAAAATTATAAAGTATGTCTGTAATTTATAATTAATGCATACATGTTAAAATGTTAGGGCTAAACATATTTTTGCATCTCTAAAAATTCATAAAGTTCAATTTCTTTTAATCTTTGTATTTAAAAAGTGACTTTCATATATGTCATTTTTTATCTTGTATTCACTTTTAATTTATGTTTGATATTTGCAACACCAAGGTCACAAATGATGTATTTCAAAAAGTATACGACTAAAATGTCATATTTCAAATTGAGTATGAAAACTTATTTTTTTAAGGGGCTAAAAGCAAGCTTTATGAATTTTTGGGGGTTTGATAACATATTTAACCTTAGTTTTTCTTTTATAATTTATGTTTTTATTTATATTTGTTTATGAGGTATTACCGTATTAGTTCATAGTAAGAGGTTCGCCTTGTAATCTTAAGAGAAGAAAGTTAAATTTTCTTAAAAAAATTTGTGAAATTTTAAATAGTTATTATTTATTAGTGTTACGTGAATTAACATTTTTTCTGTCTTACAATGAATGATCATTTGAAAAAGAATGTCTAAAATAAATGTCTTTTTTATTTTTATTTTTAATGTAATATTAATAATTACTTTATTTTTTAATTATATCATCTAATTAATAATATATACATCACTCGCAATTTACTATCTTTCATTTTTCTTTAATCGTAATTAAGGATTAATATACAATGAAAATCCTAAGCCACCGATTGTTCAAGAGTTTCATCTACTAGTACTACCATTCTTGTCCAGATTCAATGATTCTAAAAGACCAAATAGGTTGAAAAAGGAGAATTAAAACATACAAAGATCCACAACTAAAAAAAAAATATATAATTTATCAAAAGCATAAATATACGTTGTTATCTTTACTGGTGAAAGACACAATGTGATGGTTACTTAAATAATAGTAACCTTTTGGTGACGTAAGAGTTCAAAATAAAAGGAAAAAACAATTATTGTTAAGGAGAAAAGGACAAACTTGTTGTTCAAATTCAAAGGATTAAAAAAGAAGCATTGATGATGACGAGCCGTGAAAAACCAATTTAGTATTTTTTAAACAAGATTTGGGTTTTGAGATTGAATTTTTAAGTGTTTTAGAATAAGTCCGAGTTTCAACAAATAAGCCATTGTTTTGGAATTTATTTGGGTTTTGAAATTGATTTTGTTCAAATTTATGATTATTTTTTTCGGGTTTTGGAGCATGCCTTGACCTTAAAAATTAGACAAAACTCCTAATAAAGTTAATAAAAAATTAGTTATTAAGCATTTACATTTGCCAGGTTTTGTATAATGAAAATAGTATCTTTGCGCATAATACTATAGTTTTATGCAGTAGACCGAGGGTTAAATTCTTAAATAACATGTCGACATGATTGCAGTTGAAGTTTGAATGTATAATTTAGTCTATGTGTTTGTCTTTGACCATTCCTAGTCCTATTTCACAAGGATATAATATATATAAATGTCAACTACAACAGAAGAACATGAAAAATAAATGGAAAGAATAGAAGAGTGCACAAATTAAATTCATGGCTGTAGCTGTAGTACTGTTACCAGCCATTTCTGCTTCTGTTGTAGCTGACTTAAATATATTGGCATTAATTAATTAATTAATTAATTAAGAAGACCCCCTCTTGTTGGGGCATGGGGCGTTGAACACTCATCCCGCACGTGATTTGAATAGAAAAATAAATTTTATTTGGGCACCATGGTTATTTGATTTGCCTCTATTTAAATCTTGTAGCTTAGGTCAACTACCACACCATGTACTGCAGCCGTTGGATGATCATGTGTCACTCATCATATGTTGGTTGTTCGTCCTTGTCAACCCATGAATTGAGGAAACCACAAAACATTTTTAGTTTATATGAAAAAACAGAACAAAACTTGTCAAAAAAATTTTTATATGAAAGACAGGTGCTGTAATAGTCTATTAAAAAAAAATATAAACAAAAATTATTTTATTAGAGTAAAATTTTTAAAATTGTAATGGTTGAACAATTTAATCCTTTAAATTTATATAATAATAAATTAATTTTTTGAATTCAAAAGTATTAATCTATTTAGTCTTTCTATCAAAATATTTCTTCAATATTTATTCATCAAAATTATAAAAAAAAAGTGCTCATTGACTTGAATAATCTCTTTTTACATCATTATTACAAGCAAATAGTCTTTGTGATGCTAAAATTGAAAAATGGAGTATTACAAACAAATAGTATTTTTTTATGATGTCATAAGCGATTGTTTTATAGTCTTATCTTTGGGTCAATGTTGAATATTGAGTACACCAACAATTTGCGCTAGTGTTGACATGATGGTGTTATTTTTTACTTTGGTATCTACTTATAATAATTTTCATAAAAATGAAAAATCAATGCTAAAAATGTGTTGATATAGAGCTCTGCAGTAAATAACATTAACAGTTGTTTTTTGAATTTGGCTTTTCATGTTATATATGAAATTATAACAATATTTTTCTCTTTTCTTGTGAAGAGGTTATTGTGAATCCATGGAAGGTCATTTCAACTTTGACTTCAACAATTTTGCTATTAGCATAGATAGATTACCACACAAACACACTCCACTAATAAAATAAAATTTTATAATATACAAAATTATAGTGATCTCCTCGTAAGTGTCTTCCTTCACCTTTTCCATTTTGTCCCTTTGTTTATAGTTGACCATGGAACCGCGGGTAGAAAACAAATAACAACTAGTTAGAACTTTATCGATTAATAATTCTAAATTTTATCGTGGATTCCTTTACAATGAAAAAAGTAATAATGCATATAAAGGTGAAATATATTAATGAAGATTCTTTAACTCGTTTGCTTTATTTAGGTCAATGCCTAATTTGACAGAGTTTTGATAAAGTGAATCACTATTATATATGGTGTTCGCCAATAATTTATGTAATATATATACATGGATGATTTATATTCAAAAAGAAAATTATTGGTAATAATCTCACGCGAATTAATAAATTGATGTGATTGGTTAGTTTTTCACTAATCCTTTTATATTTATGGTCAAATATTATATTGAAAGTTCCATCATTACTCTTTAAAAAAACAACACATATTACATTGTGTGTTTCATAATATACATGGTTTATGAAATATAGTACAACCCATTCAAAAAATATCTCTTAGGATTTGACCAAATATGGCATCAATTCCAATCATTTTTTTTTTGTTCGATTTGATATCAATGCATACTTTTCTCTTCAATTTGTTGGTAGGATGAAAATAAGTTAAGTTCAACTAAGTTTACAAGATTCTTGAGTTTGAATTGTCAAACAATTTAAAGTCTATTATAATATGACTTGTTATTTTCTATAAGCTTATTTTTATGTCTAAGTCTTACTTAATAGTAAGTTTTTTATGCATTGTTAAGCAGTTATATTTTTTAAATAGACTAACAAAGTAACATATCAATAAAATTAAATTTTCTTTTAAAATTGAACATCACATGCTTTAGTTTTATTTTACAATAATATATTTAAATATAATAAAAATTAATGTAATTTAATATACTTAGATTATTAAAATGTTAGAAAATTTATAATTTAACACAGTTAAGTTCAAAATATAATAAATATATTTATTATTATTATTATCCTTAAGTAGGTCAATCT
Source organism: Cicer yamashitae (assembly GCA_037974755.1). Lineage (NCBI taxonomy): Eukaryota > Viridiplantae > Streptophyta > Magnoliopsida > Fabales > Fabaceae > Cicer > Cicer yamashitae. Next base: position 2,740,890 of record JBBPBQ010000002.1, read on the forward strand.
ATAGGCTAAAAGAATTTTTTGTGGGTCGTAGTTTGGCTCTTTAGTCAAACAGACTTTTTTTTTAGAAGTTTTAACTTTGTAAATTATAAAAAATTGATCTAACATGAACCTAGCGTAGATTACCTGATGTATACTATCGTTAGTCGGTCTGACTTATTTTCCTTCCTCATTGTTGGGTATAGAAGAGAATTAAACAACATAACCTCAATGCAAGAATATATAGTGTGAAAAACTCTAATATCATAGAAAAAATCATGACATACGTTACAATTAGACAATAATGCTATGTAATTTTTTTTACAACATATAAACTTCTCTCCAAAACTCTACACCCACACAACACACCCACAATTTTATAATTTGAGGAACTAATTAAAATTATAGCATCAAACTAACTTTTTATTTAATAAAAAACTTCAAAAAGTACTTAATTAAAAGACTTCATTTTTTTTTTTAATATTTTTAAATTTAAAACTAATAAAATTTTATCTAAAATTATTATTATCCCAACGAATATTAAATTAATCGACTTAATTAATAATTAAAAAATAAATATTATATATATAAAATTAATTATTATCAAGTTAATAAATAATTTTTTATTTTAAAGTGTTTAAAAATTAAATTTTCATAACTTTTTTAAATAATTTTATTAAAATACTATTATAAATTTTAAAAGATTTCATAATAAAATTGATTTTAGGTCTTTTTATTTATTGGATCGACCGGAACTATATCTCAGTGTTACAAATTCTATGTATCCGATTTTCCTAATGAAAAAAAATAACACCCATCACAAATGTAACATTAATAAGAATGAAGTGGTTGTCAATAAACATCCAAGTTATTATGATCATTAATATAGTATAGCAAATTCATGAAATGATTTGAAAAGGACAAGATTCTAAACCAACCAAACACGAGTTAAGAAAAAAACTAGTCTTTATAATTTATTAAAAAAATGAACGTAGTTGATCGGTTAAGGAAACTAGTACCAGTACTGTACGTGCAACTGCGTTGACCTTATCGATTGCTTGTACTAGGAAAAAACTTGAGACAACGTATCTATTTAGCAAGCTCAAAAAGTTAAATTGTTACATGTAGACAATTTACAGTGGATAACTTATAACATATAAATTATACTACTAAAACAGAGTTAATTGTAATAATTGTTCTTTTAGGAGTTTATAACAATTTTGAAATGCTAGTTTTGAATTTACATACAGAATCATATACCTTTTAAAGAGTATACGGGTGCTATGGCCCCTCAAAAAATTTCTTTTTAAAAAGGTATGTATATATAGTAGCATAGGAGTGCCATTGTCCCTCCAAATATTCCATTTTTAAAAAACTATATATACATATTGTAACGATAATATATATTTAAAATTAGCCATCGTTGATTTCTAATTTATCATTGCACACAGTGGTCTAGTGGAAAAACCTTAGTTTTGATCTCAAAAAAATAAATAAAAGTCTGAATTTTTGAAATAGAGTAACATGAATTAAAATCTCATATGTGAGATTCGAGCCACAATCAAAGTTCAAAAATCAATAAGACTAAACACTTCACCAACATAACACGTCTTAGTAATTTTAGGATTTGGATTTTTTTTTTCCATCTAAATCTCTTTTATTTTTCTCTATTTTTCTTAATTTTATACATATTCTAAAAAATTGTCCCTTCAAATAAACCTTTTCAGCTCCACCACTATTCACATCTTATAGTGTTTTACTATTTCTCTCATTTGTATTCTTATAATCTTTACTAAAAAAATTAAAATATATTATTTATGTAATTTTATATTTGTCAGTTAACTCAACAATTAATTTTTATAAATACAAATTCAATTTATTTGCCTATTCAATATTCACGGTTAACAAACTTATCATATATATGCTATTTTTCCCTAATATCTTGAACTTTATTACAATATAAAGAGAAGTGACAATATCGTCCAAACAATTAATATAGGTTTTTGAATCGATAATTAATTTAGTATTGATTATGGATAAATGAAGGTATATGCTAGGTATGTATGAGTTGGTGGCTTTGGACTATAAGCGGTGGGTGATGATAGTATTTTGGTGATGAAGATTTTTTTGATAAGCATGGTGATGAAGATTTGATTTGTTTTTGTTTGACACTAGTATTTGATTTGTTTTCTTGGTTTGCCACTTTCGTTGGACTTTCGTATGAAAGAAGAGTGGTAGGACCTACCACCAACTCCTCTTTTGGAGCTTTTCAATTTTTTATTATGTCAAATTGCATTGAAAAAAGAGGAAAGTCCAACCAATTTGCACCCTCCGATTCACGATACTTGTTTGACTTTCTCATCCTCCACTCTTTTATAACCTCTTCTTCTCTACCTTAAACCAAACCCAAACACAAAAACAAAAACCTCTTCCTCTGTTTTTTTTTTTCTTCATTCTTCAAACTTATTTTCTTTCCCTTTGAAGTATGGTGGTTGATTCCACAATGATTCAAAAGATGAGAATGGAAGAACAGATAGCTATACAAGAAGCTGCTTCTGCTGGTTTGAAAAGCATGGAGCATCTAATTCGTGTAATCGCTTCTCAAATCCCTTCTTCTTCGTCTTCATCTTCATCTTCTTCAAATCACCGTAACAAACTCGATCTGGTGAATAATCTTGACTGCACAGAAATAACTGATTTCACTGTCTCCAAGTTCAAACAGGTTATTAACTTGTTAAATCGTACTGGTCACGCTCGATTTCGTCGCGCACCTTCTTCAAAACCTCAACTTCAATCAGAGAAATTAAACCCTCAATCACAGTCAACGAATCTTGATTTTGCGAAGCCAATTCAAGTAGTTAGGTCAAATCCAAATCCTAAACCTAAATCTACAGATTTATCTGTTTCTCAATTCTCTAAATCGAAGGAAACCTATAGCGTCTCCACCACCACTTCCTCCTTCCTCTCCACCATCACCGGAGACGGAAGCGTTTCCGACGGTAAAATAGGACCTATTATATCCGCCGGTAAGCCTCCACTCGCTTCAACTCACCGGAAAAGGTGTCACGATGCAATTTCGTCGGGTAAAGTCTCGTCCTCCGGCCAGTGTCATTGCTCCAAGAGAAGGTAAATTATAAAATTACCAAATTTCAAAGTGCAAACCCTTATGTTCCTAAATAAAAAAATAAATAATGAAAAGTAGAAAATTGATAGATTTGTGTTTGATTTTTTCTAAATCAGGAAATCGTGTGTGAAAAGAACAATTCGAGTGCCGGCGATAAGTTCAAGAGTCGCTGATATTCCAGCAGATGAATTTTCATGGAGGAAATACGGTCAAAAGCCAATCAAAGGTACACCATATCCACGGTAATTTTTCTATTCCTCGATTCGCTTCAACTTTGTTTTTTCCGCTTTGGTTAATCTTTTATTGAAATTGAAATTAGTTAATGATTTTTATTATCATTTGGAATTTGCAGTGGTTACTATAGATGCAGTAGCGTGAAAGATTGTCCGGCGAGAAAGCATGTGGAAAGGGCACAAGACGATCCCAATATGCTTGTTGTAACCTACGAAGGAGAGCACCGACACCCGCAAACCGGCGGAACAAGCGGCGGCTTCACATCTCAGCCTAATTAAGCGGCGCTGCCGATTGAAAAATTGATAGAAGCCTTCAGCGCTGAGAACCGTTATTTAACGGTGACAGTGACGGAAAAAGGAACGGAGATTCCGATGGAGAGAAAGAGAAACAAAGTCAACGTTTGCTTGTGGGTTTCTGTTGTGACTTTTGTGGACCAAAAAGAAAGAGTCATGTGCGTTGATAAGGACTTTTGTGTAAATTCGGCAAAGGAATTTTATTACTTATGAAATGAAATATATATACAAGTTTTATTTATTTATTATTTATTTACTTTGCTTGGCAAAGACAAATGGGCAATGACGTTAAATTGGTTAGACTTTGGGCCACTTTACTATTGTTTGAATTTTATTTATTCTTGAATTATATATGCGGTCGGAGATCTAACCTAATCCAAGTTGAAAGTAAAGATAGATTCCATGCCCATGAGTTGAAAAGAAAGTGGCAAAAGTCAAAGGTGTAAGTGGAAGGAGAGGCTCAAGCATAGACACATTGAGTATTGAAGTGTGGAATGGGGTCAAGTGGGTCCCCCTCATGCTGATTCTAATATTTCTCTTTTAATGTATCCAATTTAGGGATTTGAATTCCATATTTGGGGATTGTATGTAGTTACATTTATTTGATTGTCAGATCAATATCACACGATTCAAATCTTACAAGTAGATTTTAACTTTCAAAAATAAAAGTTTTAATTTTAAAATTTGATATAAATAAGAATAGACTTTGTTAATTCTATGCAACACGATAATAGAGTTAGGAGCTTAAATTAAAGAAGTCGGTAGAAGATTTTTTATTTATTCAATCTAAACTCTAATGGGAGGCTAAATAGGAAAAACTTAAAAAAAAAAATAAAATCGAAAACAAGTGTAAATGAAGTTGTTCATTCATATCTTTTCCTTTAACAATTATTGATTCTTTCTCCTTCTTTAAATTTCATTCATCGAATCATTTTCCTCCTAAAATCAGGAAGCATGGAATGTAGGTGAGAACATTTCTGACATGACCATGGGTTGCAAGGCGCCATGAAATGGATAATAGTGGCGGTGGGCGACGCAACATATGACAATAGTGCTTTCTAGTTGTTTATATTTGTTTGTTTTCCCTTCTATACTTTAGAAGCACGATAGATATCGATGTTTGATATTCATAGTCAAAATGAGTCTTTGGGGGAAGCTTGAGTATGTTCATTACAAACAACGATTTAGAATGTGAAATAAAGGAGTGAAAAAACTAATATCAAAAGAGAATTTTGCTTAATCAAACGCATTTAAGGATTATTTAAGACTTGGAGAAGATAAAGAAAAAGAGAGGGAGGAAGTATATCCTTACAGTTTCACAAATATAAAAATTAGAGAGATGAATGGAAATCGTTGTAGGCGATCTAGTTTACTTGAGTTGCTGATGTAAGTAAGCTTTGCGAGGGTGAATGATTAAAATGTCAACTTCAAGTGAGGGATGAGTCGTGGCCTTTTTGTGATGAACTTTTACCGTACATGAGCTTATGCGAGCTTGTATCTTACGCGTAGGTATGAAGGAACACGAAAGACGCTAGGGGTTGTGACATAGGTTATAGACAGGGGTGAAAGATGCTAGGGTTGAAAACAACACACGAGAGGGGCACATATGATGAAGGCAATCAAAAGAAGTTTAGGGTTGTTAATGTTGCATAAGCGACATTATGTGGTCATTTGTAAAATTAAAATCTATGACGAATTTAGTGCATAGAAATGTTTGATTTAACTTTATTGTGTGGTATAATATTTGTCGAGAATATATATATATATATATATATATATATATATATATATATATATATATATATATATATATATATATATAATATGCAAAAATAAATTTTAAAAAATAACATGTATTTTTACATCACATTATGATAGTTAACATTTTAACACTTAAATGGGGAAAAAAAATTAGTTGACCTGTGTGTTGCATAGACGATTTTATGCGATCATTAACAAAATTAAATAGTACATAGAAAATGTTTGACTATAACAAAATTAACAAATAATTAATAAATTTTAATTAAAGACAAATCAATTGAAACAACTCTTAAATTATAGCTGAAAGAAATTTTGACTATACTTTATTTGTCTTATAGCTGAATCTGAATTATTAAGATTCATTTCTTTGAAGATAAGATGAACTGAAACAACTCTTAAATTATAGCTGAAATAAATTTTGACTAAACTTTATTTGTTTTATAACTGAATCTGAATTATTAAGATTCATTTCTATGAAGATAAGATGAATGAAAAACCAAAACAAAAAAATGACATTCTGACAATTAACTTTTAATTACTTCTACGACGAAACATCTGTTGAGAATCGCGTTTAAAAATCCAACTGCAGCCACCAAATAACACTATTGGATTTGGTTTAACTTTACCTGAATATGTTGGGCTATGAATTGGAGTGAGGCTAGTAACACAACAGCCCAAACAATTGATCCAGAAGAGAAAAAAAATATACCCGGAAACTCGATATATAATAATAATAATAATAATAATAATAATAATAATAATAATAATAATAATAATAATAATAATAATACCTTTTGTAAAATAACAAATAGTACGATATCAACAGTAAAAAACAATATAGTAGTAAGAAGAAAAATCTTCTTTATAGCCTCTCAGCTAGACCTCCTATCTCAAACAAAGTATATGAAATCCTCATTTTACCTTTAATACCTTTTAAATATGTTTGTTTAAAGTTTAGAAAACATTTTTTTTAAAGAACATTTTCAAAGAAAATAAAAAAATATACTGTTTTCAATTGAAAATACAATGGCATGTTGATAATTTTCAAAAAAATAACTTTCATGTTTAGACCCAGGAAGATATCTCGTGAAATTAATCATTTAGTGGATCTTAACAATATTTTTTGTCCAATATCTTACAATTAAAAAATAATTTTTAAATTTAAGTTCGAACCATAGTTTGAAGAGGTACCCACGTTAATGTTTAATATGTTTCGAATAAGATAATCTTAAGTGAAGAGAATTTATGAAAAAAAAAAAATCATTTTCGAAGCAAGTGAAAAATCTCTTAATAATTCCTTTTTCTACCAAAAAAGAATCTCAACCATTGAAATGTATAATTAATTATAATTTTTTTTTCTAATTATTATTTTACATAAATTATACCAATATACGAAGTAAACTCCAAAATTAATTATCAATAAATACAAATTTGGTCACAAATTTTCTCTATAAATTATCAATATCAATTTTGGTTCATATTTTTTTATGCCTTCACCCTATCCTCCCTCTGTTTATCCTCGTAAGGGTTGGTCCTAAAATTATAATTTGGGTGGGTGTTTATTGCGCCATTTTAGTTGTTAGGACTCGATGCTAAATTCTTCGTACTATTTTATTTTTGATACATCTTATGTTTAGAATAATTTTTAATCTATGTATTTTGTTTTTTCTAAATAAAAATATAAAGAAAATATAATTATCAATAATTATAAATATTGGTCGGTTTTGACGAAACAAACTTTTATATTATAAATTAAATGTTACAAGTGGCTTGACATTGTAAAAGGTAGCCAATTATCAATTTAGTACTTTTCCAAATTTAAATTTACAGGGTGTACGTGGGTTGGGCCAGTTTTGATAAAACTCGATGTCTGACTCGATCGATTATTTTTGGGTTGGGCTAATTTTTAAATCCGTATTTTTTCATTTAACACAAACCGACCCGACCCGATCAAGAATGGGTTGGAGTTGGCGAGTTATACATAAATAATAATCTGTTTTTTATTTTACGGGAAAATATATTGAATGAAAATATATTTAATACTTAAATGTCTTAAAAAATTTCAATCACATCATTCAATTTTTTAAAAAAATCATCAACCTCTCACACAAAAAGATAAATTCAACAATCTTCATATACATAAATAAATTCAACAACAATATATCAATAAAATATAAATATAAAACTATACATAAATAAATAAATATCAATAAATTCAACAACAGTATACATAAATAAATTCAACAACAGTATATCAACAGTATTGCAATCACCACTTTACTTTCATCATTACACATAACCCACCAACCATTTTAGTTTACTAAACTACCATAATTAATTAATAGTAGTGCTTCATTTATTTATAGTTAGAGTACTTACTATTTTCAAATAAAATACTAAAAAAAAGTGTTTAATAGATTTAAATATAAAAAATTTAAACTAAATTCACCATAAGCTTTTGTATAAGCATCATTTTTGTTCATAAATAGTATTTAACTCAAATAAATAGTATTTAACTAAAAAAATTTGTATTTAACTAAAAAAATTTGTATTTAACAAATGTAAAAAATTTAAATTAAATTCATTATAAGCATAAGCTTTCCGTTCATACCTTTATTATGTAAAACTATAACAAAATATAACATTTAAATAAATAGTATTTAACTCAAAAATTAAATTGCTCTTTTGAAAGAGACAATTCAAAAATTAGATACGAATTTTATGAGTAGGCATATACGAGATTATAAGGCCAAAACAAATTAAACGCTAGATTGCGAGAAAAATTAAGTATTTGGGCTAGACGCATAAACACTTTGGATCAACATTCATATAAAAATCAGTTATTAATAATATCTTGCCAAACAAAATTTTAACAAAAATATAACTAGTTACCGGGTTGGGTCTACGGATCGACGGGTTCAAATTGTTAAACCCATTACCCGAACCAAATATAAGCGTGTTTCAATGGGTTGGGTTGGGTTCGACCTAAAAGTGACCGGGTACGTGTAAACATCAGGTTGGGTTAGGTTGGGTGATCGGATTGGCGGGTCGACCCGCACCTATATACACCCCTAATAATAAAAGTAACTTTAGAAATAACTACTATGAATGTTATAAACTTTATTCGAGTTTTGACGTGAAATAAATTTTACGAAAAATAGTGAAAAAGAAATATTAAGAGAAGCGTACGAAATATTGGGAGATTCAACTCAAATTAAAAATTAAGATTTGAAGATGAAATTTCATCACAAAGAGTTCGCGTTCAAATTATAATTAACTTTTTTATTTATAATTTATAATAAAAAATTATATAAAAAAAGTTATTAATATATAATAGTCTCATGTGTCACAACCACATTAGCATTATAGTATACATCAGTTTATTTTTTAAATGTGCCTAAATGGAAAAACAAGAAGAATAAAGAATATTTCTGTGCACTATATATGAAATTGAAAAAAAAAGTTTGAAGTGTTAAAATTAAATAAGATAAAAGATTAATAATGTAAGTTTGTTTATATTTTTCACTAAATGAATATCAACAAAACAAATTAAAATTGAAAATAAAATAAGAAATTAAAACAAATACATTTTCAAAATTATGAAATTTTGAAAATAAAGAGTTTTCAAAAAGTAATATATAAAATGAAAACAGATAATATATTTGCAGATCAAACAACCTCTTAAATTTTGAAATAAAATGTTTCAATTTTCAGGTTTAAAAAATCATTCGTGTTTTCCTGAAAAAAAAATCATCCCATAAAAGTAGAATGTTTTAAATTAAATATCCAAAAATACTAAAAACTAGAATATTTTTGTATGTGCGATATTTCTATCTCTTATCTTTAATTATTTGCACACACAAATCACACTTCACTATAACTGTTTTATTTACTTCTAACATATCTAGAACATTCTTGACATTATGTTTCAACCAAACTTAATTTTGAGTTAATTTAAATTAAACACAGGAACCAAAATTTTAAAAGGGTCACGATTCAAATCCTCATTTCTTGTGATTGACATTGCTACTTCAATGTCTATATTAAATCTTATTTTTTAACTTAGATGTGTTTCCGACAAATTTTTAATTTTTCTTTTTAAGACTTTTAATATTTATGTTATTACCTAATATTTTTTGAAAAGGGATTTTTAATATTTATGTTATTACCTAATATTTTGAAAAGAATCTCATTTTAAAGATATGTTTTAGGTCTCTAAACTTATTGAACCATATTCCTAGATAGTATTGTTGAATACCTAAATTTATACGCCTATCTTCACATTTTATACAAACCACGTATTTTACTCATCATTTTTAAAACATAAAACTACTAACAACCAAAAAAAAAACTTTGGTTAAAGTTTTATTGGAACCCACCAATTTTAAACCCTCCCTACTTAAAAAAAAATTGTTTTGAAAAAATTAAAATCTTATTATATTAATATTACTAAATTAAAGAATTAAATATTTACACGGTTTAATATAATTTTAAATAAGTTAAATACTTTAATATATTATTTTCATGATTCAATATTAAATAAACTTTGAATTTTTTATAATTGTGTTAAAATAAAATAATATTTTATAATTTAGCAAATTATTTTAGTTCAAATTCAAATAATGAGTATAAGTATATTGGTATTTAGGTATACAAAAGGTATGGATATTGATATTGATTGATTTTATATGTAAAAAACTATAGTACTTATATGTTCTAGTTTTTATTCTATTTCTTTTGAGAAATAATGAGAATCTTAACCTGATAAATATGATCCATGTATTTTTAAAATTGTGGATACAGGACAATTTATAATACCGAACTATCTATATTAATACTCTGTCTAAACGCTGCACATTGCTATCCCAAAGTCAAATCAAACAGTTATAAGTGGGCTCATAAAAATACAGTTATAAGTGTGTTGATATAATTACATCGCTTACTAGCAATACTATTACTGAAATTGAACTCATTAATGTTTACATTTCTTTCATTTTCAGTGGATGTTAAATCTTTTCGTAAATGCTTTTATCACATATACTATATATATCTTAACACACAAAAACTGTTGCATGATGATGAACCGTAATAATTAAATTGATTTCTCTATATATAAGAAATTAAAACGATGGAGTCCATGCATAATTACATTGAATTCATATATATATATATTAGGTTCACAAATGTAACAACCATTTCTTTCGGAGTACTCTAGTTGTTGACATGTAATCACTAATCAGAAATGAGCTCTTATTAATATAAACTGAGAATTAAGAAAATAAACTAAGAAATTAATTTTAGTAGTTAATTTAAAAATTGAGGATTATCAAACTAAAAGATATGTACCTTCATATAAATTATATAAGTAGTAAATTTAGTAGACAAACAAGGCTGAGCCATGTGATGTGAGCATTATCGTAGAAGAAGGTGGCCCATGGCCCACCAAAATCAATGTTATTTATTATATTATATTAATTAGAAGAGTTCCGAGTGTGAAATGCATGTGGTGAGTTTGAAACGCGACAAATCATAAGCATATACATATTATAATTATAATATATATATCTAAGAAATGAAGCATCTTCCTTCTAATAGCACATATATGACAAAAATCATCGGATACCTTGTTGGTTAGACTTCTTACCATTCTAAATATATATTAATAAATTATAACCATTTTCAAACCACTAAATTCCTCATCTATATATCTTCTTGAGTAGAGGTTATGTATAATGTCAGTAACATTTGAGTTATAGTGAGACTAAGATGTGTGGCCTACCTATAGCTAAACCGATATCTCATCAAAATTAAACAGTTTAAATTTTTCATTTAAAAAAAAAAAATCAACATATGCTTTAAAATTTGGATATTTTGATGTATATTACAGTGTCGAAGTTGAAATAGTTGTACCAATATTATGACACCGCATCTGATCCAAACTCGGTAAGTAAGCACCAGAGGTCTTAGCTATATACATTCTTTCATCACACATAGGATGCTTATCCGTTACGTAAGAAAATGGACTTGAAACCATCCACATATTACCAATTTTGGATTCACTCATTCATAATTGGAAGTAGCGTGTCTAACGTACTCAAAAGAATGTTGGAGTAACATTTTACCCTCAGCATGAAATATGGTGGTGCTAGCTAGCCTGCTATATACTACCCACCAAATAATCTTAAAGTAGGTTGTGCATGTCAACGAGTATTTTAAACGGGTCATAAAGAAAAGAGCTTTCTATGATTTCAAACAAAAATGAAGAAGACATCAGTGCTTTATATTCACTATTTACCATACACCCCATACTGTAAGATTGTGACACACGCTCATAAGAAAACTATTTTGTTATTTGTTCGTTATACTCACATAAATTAAAAACAAATACAAATAAAAAAGAGAAAAGATAATACTTTTCTTCGAATATTCTTATTAAGTAAAAAATATTGAGTTAGAAGTGGTACATGTAGTATCAATTAATTGTGTAATAAAATGATTTAATTTAATATACTTTCGGTGTAAATGTTTTTTTTTTTACAATGACAATCAACCATAATTATTGAATCATAAAAACATTTAAATTTAACCATAACTGTTTCTAAACTCATAAATTAAGTGGTTGTGATTTTTTTTTTGTCTTAGAAGATATGGTAAATTTCATCATAAATAACTCACACAATTCCGAGGTGTTCGAACTTAAGACAAGACGTTCAACCTAGCAATATCAACATTTGTGAGTTGAGCTCCGACTTAAAGACTGATTTATCAACAATATAATTATTTTTACACTAATAGTCATAAAGAAAGAGAAAATAGGGGAGGGAGAAAATGAAAGGAGGTTAGGATTCTAATAATCTTATTAGCAAAAGTGAGTAATACCAAAGATACAACAATAATAGATATTGAAATGACTAAACTACTCTTAACATATATATTGTCTAAGATATATCATATAAATCATATTTATAAATTTTTAAGTGAATTTGAAATTATTTGATATATCATTAAGGTATGCATCAAGATTAATTACTTAAACTTTTTTAATTAAACTGTGTTAATTTTGATGTGTTTAAATAACGTATTCAATAATTTTATGTTTATGTACAAATTTACATAATGATTTATATGATATAAATTTTGAACCCAATAATAAGTTCTACAAAATATACATCCATTAAAAGATTGCTGAATAGTATATATCTAGATATTACACTCACATAATTTCTTCCTTAAATTTTCCATCAATTATAAGCATACATATCTCCAAGCCCTGTTTATCGTCCTTAAATATTTAAGGAAGAGATAAAGATCAAATTATACTAGTGTAAGTTAAATATTGTTATACTACTCAACAATCTTTTAAATTACTTGGTGCATTTGAAATATAAAAAGTCAAATTAGACATGGGGCTTGGAAATAATAATCAATTGCTTTGAATCAAGGGTGTGTTTGGAAAATAAAATTCACCTAGTAATTTAAAAGGGTAAAAAAGTGGGACAAGTTTGTGAGACATTAGCATGCATTGATTTATTTTTTGATAGCATTGGACTTTATGAATCAATAAAATTGTCTACGATGATAATAGTAGAAAATAAACTATTTCATAAAGAGTTTAATAATTATATTTTAATAAAGGATGATGGACAACTATTTCTTTACAAATATTTTATGTGTATATGAATTTTAATTAAAAATTTTGTTAACATTCTTAGACCGTATAGTATTTTAAATATGTAAAATATATGCACATTCGTGTATTATACCGTATCACAACCACATTCGTAGTATATATTTCATTTTTTTTTTTCTTTTTACAAATTCAGGTTTCATACTTTAGGGTTTATACTTACAGCATCAATAGCATCGAATTTTCTGCCTGTGTCAGACGAATTAGACTATGATGCATCTCTGCATGTCTTTTTAACTTTAATATAATTATAAAACACTCACTTTCACCACGTACAACAACAGCACCAACATTTGCTTTAGCTATGCTATTGCTGACTACTGCAGTTTTCCATTTTTGTTTTTTAATCCTTAATCGATTTTGTCCCTTTCAAGAGTACTTTTTTGTGTAAAAAAGTGTACTACAGTACATTTACAGAAACAAATACTAACTAAAAAATCAATTTTAAAAATATTAAAATAATTTTGTTCTTTTATTTTTATTAATTCTTTATATTGATTTTTCTATTTTAAAATTTAATAATTTTGGTCTATTCAATAAATTTTGGTTTTTTACAAATTTTTCAACAACAAAAATGTAAGTGATATATGTTAAACGATTTAAGTTATAATATAATGATGTTGACTTATTAATATCCATAAAATTATAATAAAATACTAAAAAAAATTTAATTTCAACTTAAAAAATGATTATTTTTGTAATAACACATGATTCTACATAATGAAATAGTATGTCATGAAATTTAAAAGATTTTAAATTATATATTATTTTTTTAGTTAAAAAATATGAAAGATCAAAATTATTTGATTATTTTATCAATTTCATAAATTGATGAAAATAAAAAGCAAAAATTATAATTAAATTAAATATTAATTAAAGTGAAAAGTGTACTCGAGTTTCAATCAATTTAATTTAACAAAATTATTAATTTAATATTTTAGATATTAACATTATT
>JBBPBQ010000002.1:2762215-2779957 GCA_037974755.1 Cicer yamashitae
TTTTTTTTTTAAAGTCTAACCTTGACATTTGAGTTTGAAACCACACCTCACTATATCAAATTTTAACTTAAATTATTGAGTTATATTTAAGTAATGATGAAAAACCTAAATTTTAACTTGAACACATATTGCATTAAAACAGGAGAAAAATATATATGCATTATTAGTGAAAAAATAATTTTACATTAATATTCAATAAAAATATAATATGAATAATTATTTTTAGAAGGCAAATGTTAAATAGAAGCACATAGTAAAATAATTGGTTCTCGTTGTATCATTTGTATAAAATTCTCTCAATTCCTCTTTATAAGCACAAGTGGATTAACAAAAATAAAGTATTTCATCTAATATTTATAAAAAACGAAAATATTACTATTTAAGAGTAAATAGTGATTAGATAGACCTACTATGCAAAGTTATTAAATTAAACTCTTCTTTTTTTACACAAAATCATAAAACTCTTAAAACAAACATAAAACCTTTAATTAAGGAACTGAATGTTTTTTCAAGAAGAAAAATGCCCAATTTACTAAAATTCTTACTAATTCATTCATAAAAGCTTTCACAAGTAGCTTTTCTAACTCTGCATTTCTCGAGGGACGCAAATCTCAGAGGAACTCAACAGAAAGCAAAATAGCCACCGTAAAGATAGGGCTACAAATCTGAAATCGCGGCACCACTCGTCACGGCGAGAACGACCAGACAACGCACCAAATCATTGCACCACCGCACCGCGACTCTCAAGGTGCGTTGTTCTTATGATTGCCGTGTACACCGAAATTACTACTATTATCGTAAATTCATGTATGGAGTAATTTTTTTTTCTGTTGCTATTTTGAAAGTCCTGATTTCAATTTGAACATTTGATTTCTATAATTAAACCTATTACACATTGATCATTATCATGAGAATCAGACTTTGAAATAGTTACTCTACAGTATTTCATTTATCGTATATATATACAAAATTAAAGTGCAAAAAAACAAGTAATCAATCATAGATTGGTAGATTACAAACTCCACGAACATATGAGGAAGAATCAATGAAAATTTGGACATGAATTAGGGATCTGTTGGATTATTAAACCCTAGGGACGACCTAGTTTTAGGGTGTTCATAAAGCTAATTGTCACAATTTCACCATTGAGCAGATACCCTAAGGTCTCAGGCTTCACCCTAAATCCATAAATGTTGTTCACATGCACGTTTAACTATAAGCTCTTTCTAGTGTAGAAAATCTATCACCTGCAAAAGGATAGAGTGTTAATAATGGTATCACTAACCACCATCTAGCCTTCCTTGTTGAATTACCCTAGAAGTATTAGTCTTTTTAATGGTATCAGCTGGTTTTTCATTCGCTGCTTCAATCTGTTCCAATTTTTCAAGAACTTCCTTCATTGATGGCCTAACTTTGGGCTCTGTTTGGATGCATTTGAGAGCAAGTTGAGCTAGTTGTGATGCTAAGTTGGGTGGATACTTACCTTCCAACCTTGCATCCATGTTGCTTCTCAATTTCCCTCTGTTTAATAGGTTTGATTTGAGCCAATCACGTAAGGACTTTGTCTGACGAAGGCGTGTTATATCGTTTATTGACTTTCCCGTTAGTATCTCCAACAAAACAATCCCAAATCCATATACATCACTTTTCACATACAAATGACCTATTTGATTGGCGTGGGAAGATTAATTTAGTGTCTCACAACACTTTCAAAACATGTTTAAGAAGAGGAAATTTGCAGTTTACCTGTGGCAATGTACTCTGGAGCAGCATAGCCGCATGTTCCCACTACCTGTGTTGATACATGAGTGTGATCATCAGAAGGAACAGATCTGGCCAAGCCAAAGTCTGATAACTTGGATGTGTATGCCTATTACGAAACAAAAGATTAGATATATTTTCTTCCATTACCATGAATTCTTCCATAGCATGCATCTTAAATATAGAAATGACTTCTGTCTTCTTTTATTTCTCAATATATGAGGAAAATGTGCTTGTGGGGTACTCAATACCCAAAAGATGAAATGAAACTTACCTTGTCAAGTAGTATATTTGAGGGCTTAAAATCTCTGTATATAATTTTCTTCTCTAAGGAGTGAAGGAAATTTAGTCCCCTAGCTGCTCCTATCATAACTTTCAACCTTCTGTCCCATGAAAGTGGCCGAACATTTGAACCTCCTGCAGGCATAAAATAACAACAGGAAAGTACAGACCCAAAGAAAGAGAGAAAAATGGTAGTTTTGTGGATGTCATAGTAAAGTATTCACTATTCAACAATGTTATCAGCTCTTACTTCCAAACAGGTGGTTATCCAAGCTGCCACGGTGCATAAATTCATACACCAAAAATAGCTCGCCATCCTCACGTCCAAATCCCAACAGCTTTACAAGGTTGGGATGAGAAAGCCTTCCTAAGAAATTCACCTCTGACTGTACCCAAAAGAAGAAGAAACATCGATATAATTAGAAGCCACTACATGCCAACAAAAAGTGTGAATGTGATGATCTTCTAAGTTTGAAACTTTTACTCATGCTGTAGTAATGCCCATACCTGCCATTCTGCAACTCCTTGCCTGCTTTCAGAATTCAATTTCTTGATGGCAATAGTCAAACCCTCACCTCTTTTTGATCCTGAGCTCTCCTTAATCAAACCCTTGAATACTCTACCGAACCCACCCTCTCCTAACACACTGTCAAGACGGAAATTTTTAGTGGCTTCCTTCAGTTCTGCCAAAGTAAAAACTTTCAAGTTTGCAGCATCCAAGATCTGCCCATAAGGGAACTCCTCATCATCTCTTACTCGAGAGGCCTGACTATTCTCAGATCCCCAAAAGGATGTACTTGTATTATTGCCTGTTGAGTGATTATTACTACTACTAAATAGTCTGCTATTTCTTCCAGAGTTGCTGCTACGGCCAAGAGATGTGGAATTGCCATTCTGTATCAATCTCAAGTTGCTGAGACCAGCAGATAACTGAATACTTCTCCCTAGGACATTGCAACAGCAAGAGAAACACAGTTTGTCATGTTGTGTTAGAAGAGTGAATTTGATTCTCAAGAAAATAGATAAATAAACGCACACAAGAGCAGACCATCAAATAACTGACTACTCCCTGGGACATTGCAACAGCAAGAGAAACACAGTTTTTCATGTTGTGTTAGAAGAGTGAATCTGGTTCTCAAGAAAATAGATAAATAAACGCACACAAGAAAAGACCAGCAAATAACTGATTACTCCCTGGGACATTGCAACAGCAAGAGAAACACAGTTTGTCATGTTGTGTTAGAAGAGCAAATTCGGTTCTCAAGAAACAGATAAATAAATGGCTAAAATGTATTTTTATTCTCTCATTTTATCAAATCCGCAATTTTGCTTCCTTATTTTTTTCCCCACAATCTTTTTCCCTTAATTTTCAAAATTCTTGACATTTGGTGTGTTTGGGAACACGGTGCGGTTAGTGATTTCACGGTGGAAAACCACAGTGAGATTAAAGCTATAAATTAGAGCATCTAGTCTTCATTGTGAAAAACTGGAGTAATGATATAATGAACTGCTGCTAATAGCAAGGAGTGTCTTCTAAGTT
Organism: Cicer yamashitae; assembly: GCA_037974755.1. Lineage (NCBI taxonomy): Eukaryota > Viridiplantae > Streptophyta > Magnoliopsida > Fabales > Fabaceae > Cicer > Cicer yamashitae. Next base: position 2,765,799 of record JBBPBQ010000002.1, read on the forward strand.
TTAAATTACATGGTCAAAGAATTGAGGATTGATTCCCTGCTTTGATCCTCGATGTTTGAATTGTTAACAGGTGCTTCTGCGAACAACTCATTTGGCTTTCTCTGTTTGACTCTCGAAATTATATTAAAAAATTGACGAAATTGAAATGAAACTTTAAAAGTGAAAATCACAAAATTAACTGTATGTTTCTATACTACAAGAAAGGTTATGAAAAGTAGAAGGCCAAAACATGTTCACTCAATACCTCCTCAAGTCAAGAATATGTGATATGCAACACATGATGAAATTTGAAATTGTAAAAAGAGAAATTTTAAAACACATGTTCACTCAATACCTCCATAATTCATTTTTTGAAATTGTAAAAAGAAAACCTTTCTTTCAAAACTTATGTTTTATTTAGTTACTTACCAAGTGTTCTTAAGATATTCATTAGTATAACCCTAAAAGAAAGGGCCAAGTGTTGTGGACATGAAGGTTTACCTGATAGATTGTTGGTTTCAGGGGCAGGATTGGAGCTGGGACGGTCGCCTGGTTGAAGACTCAAACAGTTACAGTTCCCCATGATGTTGTTTGTTGTTCCTGTTCTTTCCTTAAACAGTGCTATTGCTAGCAGCCCATGCTAGCAGAAAACTAGAGGTAGAAAAGTAAGAAAAGCAAGAGAGAAATATTGAAAGGCCTACCTGACGCGATTTTATATTATATAATTATATAATAATAATAATGACAGTGAAAAGAGTACCCACAAGGAAAAAATATACTTATCACGTGTCCATTGAAGGGTGGAGAATGGCACAATGTGTGTGAATACGAAATTGTACGGGTTGGTGACAGGGAAGGTTCCTAGAACACACCCAAGTAAATGCAATTCTAATCATGTGGGGATCGTTCACTTTTTGGTTTTCGCCAATATCATCCGACATCCGTAGTTTAGCTTCTTTATTTGATTAGAATTAGTAAACACCACTTATCACTGTTATGTGGTACCAAACAAATGCCCGTCTTTCATCTCTGTTTTTGTTTTGTTTTAAACAATGATACAAATGTAAAAATAAAATTTTATTTATTTTTTAACACATGTTTTTGCAAATCTTGGTTCCATTTTTTAATATAGTTAGCTATTTGATTTACAATTATTATTTTTAATTGACACTCAAAATTTTCCACCATCATTAAATATAGAAAAATGATTATAGTATTTCTTTTGTATTTAATAATTTCATTTATTTTCATTTTCTATAAAATGATTGAATATTTTTCAAATGATTTTGTTCATATTTTTATATTTCAGCTTATCCGTACAATAAATATAATATATATATATATATATATATATATATATATATATGGTCAATTCGAAAAATGGGGCAGAAAGACACTGGTAAATCACAACAATGTATGCTACTTGCTGTTGATTTATTTTGCGGATAAGAACAGCAAGTTCAAAGAAAATGAATGGAAGAGTAGTAATATATTATAATACTAATAATAATAATAATAAATGCATAGTACTTCTTTCAAAAAATTCATATTCATAATTGAATTAATTATTTATTTAGACTTTGACTTCTATATTAAAAGATAATAAATTTATAATGATTAGTTTTACTTATTTTTTATGTAAAAATAAAATTTATTTAATATATATTTTTTGGATTTTAAGGTATAAAAATAAAAAATATTATTAAATTTATAGAACAAGTATAAAATATTTCAAAAAAAAATCAAGTACTTGTTTAAATTATTTTAGTTTTATTACATCACAGCTTACGACACTTTGGCATTGTCAAAAATATGTGCCCAGTGTCGAGTGCCGACCTTTAAGTTTTTCTTTTATATAAATAAATAAATTCGATCACTCTTCTAGACAAACTAATTAAAATCATCCGCCATCATCTATCAACAAAAGTCAGCAAAAACATAAATAAACAAAAGTAAACAATAAATATCAACAAGTCCACGTAGGGACAAACTTTACGGTAATCTGGTCAGTATCTTAACCAATAAGTTTGAGTTTAAAAGAGTAAAAATAGAGGGCATTAAGTGTTACATGATAAATCTAACGCTGCTATTATATTATAAGTCTAAAATTATCACTTATCACTTACACTACTTTAAAATATTATTAAATATAAAGAAAAGAAAAAAAAACAAAAAAATTGAAAAATTATATCAAAATCTATGATAACAATTATATAAGCCTTAATATATTGTCTCATTAAAAACATTAACAGAAAAATCTATAGGAATAAAATCATGGTGAAAATTGAAAATATCATAAACATTATAAGGAAAAATATCCAATAACTTTATAATAATTTGAAGTTTCAAATTAACAATTATGTCCGCACATTGATTCTCTTCTTTAAAAACATGAGATATAGTAAAACTCATTCTTTTAACTATCCCAATACAATTAAGCCATCTATTTTTAATAGACCAATGAACTAGGCTAGTATGTTAAAAGCTAGAACTGTCAACTGCGAGTCAGATTCAATCCATAGAAATCTTCACTCATTCATGAAGGCTATTTCAATAGTAATCATAACTTCCACAAGCTCAGCATGTACTGTAGTTGTAATACCCAAATTCATAGTAAAACAATTCAAAGAAGCATCAGATATGTCCCTAAAACTACCTCCACATAAAAGACATCCAAATGCAGCTCCATTAGTATTATATTTAATTTAATACTCTTTAGGGGTTCCAGATCACTTCTTTAATGGTAGATGCTTTAGGAGGATGAGCTCCAACTTTGAAGTACTTGAGAATTTGAACCAAACTACTATCAATTTGAGAGTGAAAAATAAAGTTTAACTAAAATCAGAGCTTAGTCGCAAAAGAGTAGGATAAAAAAAGATGAGTGTTAGTTTTCATTTCTATATTTGCAGAGTTCACATCTTAAAGCAATTTGACAATCTCGAGAGATTAAATTATCATCTATAGGCATCTTGTTATGCAATAATCTCCAAAACTATATAAATTTGGAAGGAGGAATACTATTATGCCAAATAGTTTTGGCTAAGGAATTTGCTGCCCTAAAGGATTAAAGAATAAATAAGATTCCTTAAAACTCCGAAATTGTTTAATCTCCAAATCAGATGATCCTCACATTCAAAATTAAGAATAGTAGTCTTGGCCAACAAGACAGTTAGTTGAGGGTAAGTATGTAAGAAAGCTGAAGGGATTTTCTAATGACCGTCTTGAATGAAATTATTGACAGTGGCACGAAGATCAGATTGTTTGTCCTCATCAATGTTAAAAATATAAATCAAACAATCGTTCAACCAAGTTTCTACCCAAAAGTTAATATTTTCACATTTGCCATGTTGTTATTTGTTGTTCTAATATATAGTAGTTAACTTAGTTTTGAGTGTAGTTCAAATAAAAAAATCAATATAATATTTAATATGTTCACATCTTCAAAAGACCCAACCTCTAAGAAGAATAGTTCAATATTATGTAGAAGCAACTAAGTTCCAAACAAGTTGAATAATATCATTTCAAGTTTATTTGATATAAAAGCACTTCATTAAGGAACTTTAGGATTTTTTTCCAATAAATATACTAGTACTTCATTCAGCCTTAATTATAAACAAATGCATATACTTTCATACTTATTAAAGATAATAGTTAAGTGCATTTAAGTTTATTTTATGTACAATAAGAAACACATTTACTAGTTTACCCTTATTTATTATAGTGAATTTCTATAACATTAGAGAATTCATGTAAATATATTTTTGGAACAATACCATTAATTGTGAATGGATTTGTTGATTTTTGCTTGTATTTAGACGCGGAAGGAGTGTGTCATTTTTATATTAGAGTTATTTTTATAAAAATAAATAGCAAATGTTACTTATTGTTTGTTCCTAGGTGGAGTTTTACCGTTAATTTCTTTATCACTCTAATTTCTATGTAATATCAATGTTAAATATATTTTAAGTTTATAAAATTATGATCCTTAAAGTTTACTTTATATCTCAATTTTATTATATTTTGAATTTTTTTACAAAAGAAATGATAACCACTATAAATGCAAAATAGTGACTAAAATTGATAGTTTATGTAGAGACTAAAGTTAAAAGATGATAATTTTGAATTTCACTCTTCTAAAGTGAGAAGGTGATAAAATGAGCAAATCAATAGTTATTATTAGACTTAATTAGTCTTTTGGTCTATTATCTTTTTTTTTTTATAATTTTATTTTGGTCATTTAATTAATTTATGTTCGATTTTAGTCCCTCAACTTTACTTCTGTCGACCACATTAGTCATTTATATTGATTAGAATGTATGAGTGTCACTTTTGATGTGTTACCTGAGTTGTATGAGTCACTCTTTTAAAAGTCAAAATTAGGGTTTCTTCTTCTTTTTCTTTGGCAATGTCGCCCTAGTTTTGAAACATTTTTGCAAGAAATCCACCACAAAAAACTGTCAATGTTATTGCTCTAAGGAAGAACGAATCCAAATCAAAACACCAAAATCATAATTCACAGTTCTAAAGTCACAGCTACATCAGGGCTAAATCCTAGTTCCGTTAAATCGTATATTGGTAGGCCTTGGCAAAAATATTCATTTCATAAACCCTGTTGGTGGGTTGGAATGAGATGATAATTTTGCTTTAGATACTTTGTACTATGTTGAATATGGCTAGAAGAAGAACAAGACGTGGTGTAAGAAGAAAAGAGGGCAAAAGAAAGAGATATGAAGAAGAAAGAGAAATAGGTTTGAAATCTTAATTTTGGCTTTTAAATGGAACTCACACAACCCAATCAACACACCAAAAGTGACACCCACACAATCTAGTTAGCACACTTAACGTTTTTTGAATAAAACTAACGGAAATGACTAATATGACTGACAGAAGTAAAATTGAGATATAAAACGGACTGAAAATTCATTAAGAGACAAAAAAAAAAACTGAAAAAAAGATAAGGGGTCAAATGACTAATTAAGCCTTATTATTATAATCACATATGAATATGATTAATCATGCATGTACTTATAATATCAATCATTCATTTGTATATCAATGATTGATATTGGACCCATTTGTTTAAATAGTGATTTTGACTTTATATTTTTTAAAATAATTGTTATAAAAACTTATTTAAAAATAGTAGAAGTTGTTTTAGATTTATTTGTTATCGATAAAAAAAAAATTGACATTCAAAACTTAGATATTTATTATTAATGATTTTAATATGACAAAAATCACATTTTTTAAAATGGTATATTTCAAAAATGATTTTTACGAAAAACTTTTCAAAATAACTTATCATTTTACTCAAACTTGTAGTCTATCCAACCAGCTAAGTTTGGCCTTAAAAAATGTTTAGTTTAGTGCTGTACCTTAAAAGGTGAGGATGTTCGCATGGAGACTTTTACTTAATAAGGTCGCAACTAGAAATGCGTTGATTCAAAAGAGGGATAATAGTAGCTGCTGTGTTTTCTGCTTTAGAATTTGGAATGGAATCTGGTATTGAATGGGAATCAAGGGACCAATTCATCAAAATAGCTGCTGCAAATTTTTGCAGTTTGAAGCACAGATTAGAAAGAAGAATATGAAGAAAAGAAGATACATCATTTGGTTAGCGACAGTGTGGTGTATTTGAATACATAGAAACAAGACCATTTTTGAAGGGACTGTAGCAGATTTTGCGGGGCTGCTACATACCATTATCATATTGTTGATTGGTTTAATAATCATGTCGAATGTTTGTGATTGCAGAATTTAGTTATAGTACTAGAAGGTTTATGGATTGGAGAGGAAAGTAATTCTAAGCTGGTGGCAGTGTGTAGGCCTTTGCTAATGGGTGGCCCTCCATTAAATACTTGATTACAAAGAATATGGCATAAGTGTTTGATGGTGGAGAAATTAGTTGTTACAGGAAAAATTATGTACTGCAGCTTTTGGCTAACTCAATTTGATCATGGCATACTTTTAAGACAGCATCTATGTTAGTTCAGAGATCATGATACAGTTATTCAAAGAAGCTCCTTGTTTTGTCTATGTTCATCCTAGGAGCACGTGATTTTTGGTGGGAGCTATGCAATCCTTCTAGAAGATAGATAGTGTCTTTTCACTATGATGGTGGGGTCGGATATTTTATTGATGTAAGTTTGTAGTATTCTCTGTATTCTCGTTAATAAAAAATAAATTGTTTATAAAAAAAATATTTTAAGATAAATTATTTAAATTAAATTTTTATTTGAAGTTTTATTTTTAAAAATATTATAAAAGTTATTTTTAAGAAAATCTTGAATAAATGAGTTCATTATTTACTTTATTTTTTAAAATGAGTTATTTACTTTAAAAGATCCTAATCCGATTATTTTACAGGAGCTAAAAAGAAATTTAACATCGTTAATATTCACTTTCATTTAAAATATAAGAGACATATTTGATTGAATCTTAAAATTAGTTGATCTCCCACTTATATTTGAATATAAACTTTTATCAAAATTTTATTTATCATGATTTATTTTTCTCTGCGTAATTAATAAGTAAACCAATTGTCAACAAGTATTGAGTCTGGCAGAATGGATTAATCTTCTATAACGTAATGAACTAAAAGACATGCTTATATTAGTGTCTGACAGTGAGTCAAACAAGATTATATTTCCTAAAAGGAATGTGAGAAAAGATCAGTGAACAAGCCAACTAATGCACTTGGGTATATAACCTGAGACCTCTTTGATTAATGTATTTTGTATCTCATCAAGTGCTTTGCTCCTTTTTTGATAAAGTGCCTTACTCCTTTTATGTACAATTTTAAAACAGGCTCCGTTTTTTTGTTTATCAATTAACGTGTCTGATTTTATTAGAGAAATATATTCCTAAAGCAAATTATTAGTTAATTAATTCCAAGTCAAGCGTTATATTAAAAACTTATCCGTGACCATTTAGAATTTGAAAGAGAAAGCGTAATAAAAAGGAATATATACATTGTTTTAAAAGATTGGCTGAACCCTTTTGCAGTGCCACTACAATAATTATATCTAAAAAGCCATCAAGTTTTAGAAATGTATGAGCACATAGAAAAGCAGAGAAGAAACACCTTAATTATATATAACGGTGTGAATGCTGAAAAGGCTAACTACATATACTATACAAATTGCTACTATTCTCATGATAGATTAGAAATAAAATTTTACGGATGCTAATTTGGATTTTCGTTACGGTACTAGATCAAACAAATTGAGAATAAAACTAGTTATGTAAATGTAAAAAGCTATTTGTTTAGTCGATCTGAATGAATTTATATATAAGCTATGATGTGAAGAAAATATTACAATTCTTTGTTTTGAAGGAAAATATATTACAGTTCTTATACTATGAAGGTATGAACAAGTCCTTCAAAAAGAAAAAAAAAATTGCATGACATAACGTCTATAAAACGTAAATATCTTCATAGAAGGAAAATTTACATTATAGAAAAAGCTATGCTTTCAGTAAAAAAAAAAAAAAGCCATGCTTAAAGTAATTTAATTTACCCCATGAAATGTTAACTGCACCCTATGTGACACGGATTAAAAGAATAACCATGACAAATACACACGTCATCACAAACATCACAAGCCAGGTTAAGCAAGAAGTCTTTGAACTTTCCGAGTATATTGTGTTTGCTCGCACATTGGCACGACCTGTGCTTGCCAAGCTATGCTCAATGGCCTGCTCAGTAGAATCAAGTATCTGCGAGAAAGCCATCATTCATCATGTTAGTTAACACCCCATCAGAAGATATTAACACACCTTCCTCCACAATCCCTCATGCCAAAATGAGAAAGATAGAAGTTGTCACTATAATAATTGAATATACCATATTACAAACAAACATCCCAAAGTGTCTCTTTTGTTAATACTTTTATAGACCAAATTGACTATTGAAAAACACATTCAAAGACTAAAAAACTAATTAACGACAAATACAATTGAGAACCAAAAGACACATTTAGATATATTTTTATAATTTTGATATATATACAACGACTAATATGACACCGCCTCACACATTTAAGGATCAAAATGACTTTATTCAAGATACATCTTGAAATAATAATATCAACGGATACAACTGGTTAGCAGTTAGACAAGCAGGAGTAGATGAAAATGAGAATCAGACCTTTTCAGTATTTTTCACAGACTGGCTCATCATGAGACTACTCTCTTTGAGTTGTTTTGCCAACACCACCATCTCATCAGTCAAATCGTCTTGAAGCTTTCTGAGAAGTAAAAGTTTGAACAAAAACGTACAACAATTGAGAGAAGGATGAAAAAAAAATTAATATGATTAAAAACAAAGCATTGAGAGAGCAAACACAAATGACAATAACAATTAATTATCTAATACGTTTTCGCATATAATTTAATAGCAACTGTGACAGTATTGGTATCAAAAAAATAGTGATTCAGAAACATCCTGAAAACAAGTCAATGATGACTAAAATAAACTTCTGAATATCCAGTAACATTTGGTAACTGGTTAGTTATCAACAATATATCCCAATGACTGACCTCAAAACATAGGCCCTATTTCTGAATACAAATATACTTTTGTTGTTTTAAGAAATTTACATACGAAAGGTTTATAGGTTGTGGACGTTTCACTGAAACACTGCAATAGTACTGACTCACCATCACACAAACTTCAAGTGTAGATTATCTAAGAAAAAAGAAGAAGAAAAAAAAAAACTTCAAGTGTACCTGTGTTTATCAATATGTGCATGTGCTGAAGCATCCAGTTTAACAGGTGATAAGTGATCAGTCTCAGCAGGCTCATGTGCTCTATCTTCAGTACTTGAAGCAGCTCTGTCCAATGAATCAGATGAGTAACAGTAAAACAGCCTACAAAATACAAGAAGCAGTGGAGAAGGTTAACAATAGCTTACACAGGCCTTCTTCGCAATCCAGAAGAAGGTGATATCGGCTTTTCTTCCTCAATTTCAGAAGGGTTTTCTTTAACATTGCTTTCAAAGTCCTTCTCAGATACTTGAATGTCAGACTGAAAATTTAAGTGGTTATATGACAATCACTAAGTGTGCCAATTTAGCCAAAACTAAAATGGAATATATGATAAGGAAACAATGGAGCAAATTTCACTGATTATGATGCATTCCAACCAAGTACCAATAAATCAACCCATTCAATATTTTATACTTCTATATGTACTTTTCATATACTATAATTGATGTATTGTAATGTTCTGCATTGCATAACAAATCATTAAGGTTTGTTTGGTTGAGTAGGTGGGCAAAAAAGATGGATTTGAAATGAATTTGTGCCATGGTGATGAATCTTATGATCCATATTTGTAAGTCATTACAAACACACAAGCAAGAGAGCTGAGAAATAGAGAAAAAGAAAACAAAACTGCAGGGGCTTAGTGAAACAGAAAACAGAGAGAATGCTCCTTCTAGGGGCTTCCTCTTCAAAAATGGGTTTCCGATTTTACAACTATCCAAATGTTTGTTTCTACAATACCAACAATTCTGAATCCTGCTGTACTGCCCTTTCCCTCAAATTCAAGCCAAACATCCTTGCTATCATCCCTTTAAACCAAAACCACCTAACAGTTTCAACTGTGCTAAATTCATTTAACTAATCTAATTGCTTTGCCTCAATTTTGTTTCCGTTCTTTTATTCTTCTCACATGTGATCTATCAAGATGAGCATATTTATATTTCCAAGCAAATACCAAGTTAAAACAACTTTTTTTGGCTGAAAAGCACATGGATGGCTATAGATTTTTTTTGCTACTATACACGACTTAGAGCAAGCAATCAGAGGGGATACCATACCACAATCATGCTATGCAAAAGTATTAATTGAGCTATTTATTGATGAAAATTGTGTTTATACCACATGGTAACTGCACTAATCTGTTTTTTTCTTTTAACAAAGAGGTATAAACAAATAAACTAAAACTATTTTATGATATCCCATAGAAATTTGAAATTTCAGATATTCAAATTCCATCCTTTGGTTAATGAAATTTCCCTTTATATTGGTGCAGAAAAAGAAACCTCCAATGTTTAGTCAGTTGCTCTAATGATCCCTTTGCATTTCAATATCTCTCCAAGATACAATAGCTAACAAATACATACCACATGGTTAACCAATTTGGAAGCAATGGCTTCGATCTTCTCTGAATAATCATTCAACGTAGCCTTTGAGATCCTGCTTGACCAGATCATACACAAACATCAATGAATGCACATATTCAGCAGAGAAAAATATAGCAGGAATATAACAGCTTTATATCATGGATTGCTAATGATCTAAGAAGGTAGAAGGGGAAATAAACTGTCCAGTCAGTTTAAAGAACTAAAAATAAAGAGCAGTACAACTTATGTTCAATGTGAATCATATTTCCAGGAGAACTCGTTGTAAATACCACAGTCTGCAAGACCATTAAGTATGGTTTGAATATTAGGATTATTGTTGCGATAGGATTTCATTATGTTACGTTAGTTGTTCAGCTGAGCTTACACTAATTTCTCTACACTTGTTCTTGACTTATAATTTATTATATATAGAATTATTGGATTAGGTTTTTATATTAGTTATTCAAAATCCTATTTTCCAATTAATGAAATCTTCTCTCTTTTTTCCTTTCCATCTAAACCCTAAAATTTCACAACTATTAATTCTTAACATTTAAATGTTTACACCCAAACAATGTTCATAGAGAAAGAAAATCTTATCCTATTTGACAGTATCAGATCTTGAACACAAAAATTAGGGTAGCCTGCCATTTGATGCTATCATAATGTTGACCATAATGAATGTGTACTTTCTTTTGAAGTACTTTTACTCGACAGAACTTTCAAAACTTTAGTGGTGGCCATGGCATCAGAGACTACTGAAGATATGTTATTGGGCCAATATCTCTATGTTTTGAGAGTGAAGGGGGGTATGTTGAGATCCATGATATTTCCTCTGCATTGCTCTATGGTTCAAATGTCCAATCCCTGAGTGTGAGAGAGAGTGTATAGACTATAGAGTAGCACGCCGACTAGTGATATAGCCTGCGTAATGCTTATAAGTCTTAACGGGTCCTATCTTGGAAAAGATGAAAGCTCTTGGGAAGAATCGGACATTGGAGATGGTGAAAATGTCAAAAGGAAAGACTAAGTGATATACAAATGGGTTTTTACAATAAAAAACAGGTGTGAACTTGAGAGACACAAAGCTTTATCGGTTGCCAAAGGCTTTACTCAAAACTATGACATCGATTACTTAAAGACATTTTTACAAAGCCTACGCTGTTAAGTTTTTCCACCCATTGTGGAAAATTTGGACTGGCCTCTACAAAAACTAGATGTGAAGAATAGATTTACAAATGGAGATTTGGAGGAAGTTTATCTGGATGCACCCCCAGACTTGAATTAAAGTTTGACTTGAAAATATGCAAGTTGAAGAAGTCCTTGTACAAATGAATATCAATCACCAAGAGCTCTGTAGGCTCCCTTATAATGCTTGATATTTATGTACATGATTACATGAGATTGTAAATAAAGAGACATGCTACCTTGGCAAGCCTTCTGGTGTCTTCTCTTCAGCCAATTGTTCCAGTTGTTCACGCAAAGTAGCAACATACTGCAGAGTCAACGAATTAGTAAGCTTTTATTGTCAAGAGTTAAACAAATGATTAAATCAATAGAACATTATTTCAACAAAATTAGCAACAAAAAAAAAATTATAGCTAATTGAGATCAACATAAACCTAAAAAAGGCAACTTGTTCATATAAAGCTCCTGCCATAATAGGATCCAAAAAAAGGACCGGGTCTATTTTGGATCTATTGCAGGCAACCTTGCATATTTGCAAAAGGTCAATTTCATAACTCAAACCTACAACATCCTACCACACAGCAAAAACTTCAACAGTTGTGCCAAGATTCCTCTTCTGACATAACACTGATTACTCTAAAATAAATAGTCAGGGCTTATTTTCAGACTTACGTACATGTACAAGTTTTGCCTGGTTTTGCTGTTGAGGAGCAGCTGCAATTAATCTCTTCAAGTTTACTTCTATTTTACTAATTCCCATTCCTGCAATGTTCAGCAATTTTACAAATAATTCATAAATCAAACATAACCAAGAAAAGAAATAAAAATTAAATATCAGGCTTTAAAATATTAATCTCATATTTAACAGTAAAACTTACCTAGTAAAGCTACCAAATTTTTTAACACAATCAAATATCAAAATTAAAATGGAATTACTTCAACATGTTTAAAAGTGAAGAATTAATATGTGCTTAAAAGCATGGACAAAGCTATCCATACATTTTATTACAGTTGTAAACTACACTTTTTCAAGGATGCAGAATATAGGAAAGTTCGTACATGCTTCACTATATACATTACTAGTTATATCCACATCAAACGTGAAGAACGGACATATTCACCCAAAAGAAAAGTGACCTTACATATACTTATATACGACTGCAGAATATCACAGCACAACTCCATCATCAAATCAAACTATAACCAACTGAACTCATTAACCCCGATTAAAACAGCAACATTTTATACCATCTCAAACATTTTAAGAAAAAGAATAAAATCAAGCTAGAGGTCTCACACACCATAAAGAAGAGAGATTCCCAAAATTCATAGGTTTACCAAAGCTCAAGTTAATGCAAGCACCTTTAGTGACATATGCAAGTTTCGATTTTTATTCAACCAAGTCCAAAATTTTCTCCACTCATAGATAGTTCTCTTAACTCAAACTAATAGAGAAGTAGCACTCAATTCATGGAACACGGTGATAAGCTCAAAATTTTCTTTAGCAAAATGTATAACAATATCAAATATCCAACAAAAACACACAAAAGCCATACTGGGAGTAGTTCAATTATAACTTTAGAAATTAGAATTACTACATGCATAAAATCATTACCCACGTTCTCAAATTCTATAGCAAAAATATACTTTCTACAAACTCCAAGTTTGAAAAATGGAAAAATCTCTCCCTACCTTGATATTAAAATAAACCAGTGCTGATAATTCACGGCTGAGTCAATCCTCTAGCCACCAAATACCAGTCCTTTTCACTGATTAACAGTAAATGAAACAATGTAGCCATGGATGTGAAATTCAAATGAGAAAATATATATCATATTTAATAAACCCCGTTGATAAACTAAGAAGGTTTGGGAAACACTGCTCGAATTTTGTTAATTTATAGGAAGAAGAATGTTAGATAGGGAGAAATTTATAGGTCACCAATTACATCAAATAAGAAAATTAATATTAATATTTTTCTTAAACACAATGTACCAACAGAGCAGGTAGAAGAGCCGTGAAAATCAAACAATAATCAATCAAATGAAAAAGTTGGCATAAAATGAAAACAAAACGAATCAACAACCTGTGTTTTCAATATCGTAGCTATTGCGTTCAATCGGTGAATCGCGGTGTGGAGTGGATATCTGCTGCAACACAATTCGCTCGTAAGGGGTGGTTATCGCGCTGTATTCGCATCCGAGAAAATTTTTTAAAGAAGAAGAAGACAGAATACCTGGACGACTTTCTCGCTATCTCTGCCGGCCGACGACCAACTCCGCCTCCGTTTTCCGGGCAGTTGAGTTCTACGAGCCGCTGCTGATTGGATTGGGCTTAGTGAATGGTGACTCTCTTCAAAATTAAGTGGATTGGGCTTGGGATTACCATTTTATTCAAAAATAAATAAATAAATAAATGATAACTTAAAATTTGTCAATATATTAAAATAAATTTTAAAATGTTTTTATATCAGAAAATTTAATTTAAATTTTTGAAATAAAAATATATTTTAAAAAATTTAAACTTTAAAATTTTTGAAATATGATTGTATATTCTTAAAAATTTAAATACTTCACATTATCATTTCTTTAAGAGAAAAAACTAAAAATTTGAAGAAAGAATTCCCATACATAGTAGTCAACTTTCATTTCTATTAGAAAACTTAAATATTTGTGTTTATAAAAATTTAAATTTTAAAAATTTCAAAATACATATGTTTTATATTTTATGCGTTTTGGAAAACTTAAAGTTTGAGTCCAAAATACAAATTGAATTTGGTGGATTAGATATTCTTTTAATTTGATTTTTAAAAAATGTAAAATGGGTTTAGATAAATTGTGAAAGTAGAGATATAATCAACGA
>JBBPBQ010000002.1:2780500-2822236 GCA_037974755.1 Cicer yamashitae
ATTAACTATGGATTAAACAGCTTATCAAAAAAAAAAAAAATAGGGATTGAACTCTCGCCAAATTGTTAAGGTACTTAGATATTTATCACATATATTATACCATATCGGTAAATTTGATTTTTTCTTCTTAAATATCTATTTGGTCTCTCAACTTATTTTATTGTTCATTTTGATCCTTTTAACTCTAAAAATATTATAGTTGGTCCCTTAACTCGTGTCTTGTAACGCAATTTAGTCTTTTTTTTATCATTTTTTTGTCTAACGGCTTTAAATGTTGTTGACTTGTTATTTGAGCTATATAAATTCCTTCTCACCTTTCTCGAACTAATTTTTTCATCTCCAATCAATTTAAGGTTCCTAATATTTCTCATTTTTTATGCAAAATTGGTGAACATAGTGAGCAAATTTAATTTATCTTCTTTCTTACAACCATGCGAATTTGAAAATTTTAATTCAGAGAATAAATTTTTTGAATTCATCATCAAATTCAACCGAAAAAGAAACAACTTATTCAACATAACCTTAATGTTGTTGAACAAATTCATAAAATTGATGAGTATGCCCACAAAATTGTATTTAGTTAAAATCAAAACATTGTTGCACATGAAATGTGACTAAAAAATTGCATTAAATTGATTAAATTTTGGAAGATTTGTACTTTAGTTCTTTTAGTAATATTGGTGTATTATGTGTTGATGTAATGTTGAGATTTAATTGAATGTAATAAGACATTATTTATTTATAAGTTGATGTAAGAAGAAAATGATATTGAAATCTATTGTGTTGGTGTATGTTGAATTTGATAAATAAAAATGTTTAGTGTTATTTTCAGTTTAGTCTTTTAACTTTTTAGTTCAAATTAATTTAGTCCCTTAACTATTTAAAATAAGAACTAAAATTATATATTTATATTTATGTGACACATTAGACCCATGTAAGATATTAACCTGACTTTGACTAACACAAATGATGGAAGTGACTAACTTGGATAAGCAAACAGAAGTTAAGAGATAATATTTTTTGAGTTAAAGGATCAATTTAAACTTTAAAAATAAGTTAAAGGAAAAAAGTATTTTTTTTTTATAAATAGTTGATATTCAAACATAGATATAGATATTTAAAAGATATTTATATAATTTTTATCTATAATTTATCTATAATTTAGATGTAGATAAGTTAAAGGAAAAAGATTTATAAAATTAGACTATTATTTAGAGCAATTTTAACCCTTCAATTCTACTCCAATTATGACTTCTTAGTCCCTGAATCCAACTTTGACCAAATTGTACCGATGTGGAAGTTTGTAAACATGTGTCTAGTTGTTATTAGGCGAAGTTGTCAATTAAATATTTAAATTAGAAACAAAAACCATAAAAGTGGTTAAACTATTATTTACAATAGACCCTAAAACACAATATAAAATTACAGATGCCATAACTATTTCCTTTTAACCCATTTTTCCAAAATAAAAAACAAACAAAACACCCAATTCTTTATCCTCTTTGCAAAACTGACTCCCACATTTCCTTTCTATTTTCTCTTGTCAGTGTTTCTTTGCCTCCACTTCTCGCCACACCAGAATGCGAAAACACCCTTTTAACCACCACTAACCTTCTTGTTAAAATGAAACTCATGCATAAATATGGTAGACTTCAAAGCATATTTCAACGTCACTTTCCCAATCCTCGTACAGACCAAAATTGTGGAAGGGTCAAGATACTTGGGCTCTTCAAGCGGCGAAGGAGCTGAATTAGTAGCAGATGAAATGTTTTCGGCAGTATCCATAACCAGCGACGGTACAACTGTTAGGATCAGTAGCTTAGCGGCTTATGGGTTGGGAACGAGGGTGTGAACACATGTCGCATTTATAAACTACATATTTTACAACAAGGAAGTTAACAAATTGAATTCAAAACAGATCATAATTTTCTTTTATAAATGCTAACATTAATAATGATTTTATATATGTAAAAAAATATATGACTTTTATTATAATTATTAGATTATTAAAAATATTTTATTTTTATTAAAATTATCTCTAAAATTATTTTAATAAATATTTGTGATGTATTGATAATGTAAAATATTTTACATTAATGATATATGTTAATTAAATTTTTTATATATATTATATATTTATATATACTTAATTTAGAAACTTCTGACATTATAATAATTTAAATGCAAACCATTGAAATATAAAATAAAGAAAAAATATGTTTTAAAACTTTGAAAAAATTATAATATCAAACTACTGTTAATACTTTTTTATTTTGAAAGATAATCCAACTAAAATTGAATATTAAGATAAGGGAAAAAATATTTATTTATTCTTAGATTTTTAAAATACTCATTATTTTGAAAAATGTTTTATTAATTTAGAATTTGACCGATCAATAAATAAAATCTAATTAAAAGTTATTTTAGATTCAAATTTCCATTTTTTTTAAATATATATTTATATATATAAAGCAGAACTTTGTTGAAATCTAATAAGATTGATGAAGAGGTCGCATATTCAATAGCGTTTGGGATTCTAGAAGGGAAACTTGAAGACAAAGTCACAAAGCAAAGCAGAAATCGATCAACACACGCTGCTTGTGTCCACCGATAACTTGAGCTGAATCTGCAACCTCAAAGGAGAGAAACAAAAAAAAAGATGTACGTAGATCACGCATTCTCGATTTCTGATGAGGACATGATGATGGAAACATCGTACACTGCGAACAACAAACCACCCATCAAGGAGATCGCACTCGCCGTTTCTCTTCTCGTTTTCGGAACCCTAGGCATCATCATCGGTTCCCTCATGGCGTACAATCACGTCGGCGGCGACACTGCTCACGGTAACAATCATCCCCTTTTTCTTTTCACGATTGATTTTCCCCTTCGATTATTCTTTGCCTTTTTCAGAAAATAAAAACTTTATTTTTTTATTCTTAAATAATTAAAAAGAGCTCACTTTCATTTTTACAATTGATTGAAAAAGTTATATCTTGTTTTGTGATTGATTACTAAAAATAGAAATAATCTGGACGCTGAAGTGAGGTAATTTGTTGATCAGTAAAATTGGATATTACTTTTCTTTTAGTGTCATAAGCAGCTAAAACTAAATTATGAGTTCATAAATATAAAGATGAATTCAAAGGATTCTAAAATGGTGTGAGGATTAGTTTTGATTTTCCTTTCAATGGAAATTATTATTTGTTCTAATCACATGAAAAAGTTTTTAAGAATCTATAGGTAGTTTTGGAGAAGGTATGTAAGGAAGTTTCTAAAAAGTGAGGGTAATTGGAAAGCTTAAGTGCATGTTTGGATTGAACGAAAGCCAGTTTGGTGAAATGATTTCGGAATCATGATTTTGTTAAAACTGCAAGAGTGTATCTTTTGCCAAAATCATAGGGCGTGATTCTGCCAAACTTATTGTCAATCCAAACAAGCTCTTAATTAGTCATTTGATTCTTTTCAATATCGTTTATTTATCTTTTATACAAGTGTGTGTACAACGATTTCACTTGGTAATTCATCAGACCTGATCATATGATTAATAGTAATTATTTTGGATTTTGTTGTTTTTGAAGTTCTTTTTATTTATTTATTGAATGACCAATAGGTCTCTTCTTTGCAATACTGGGATCAATCTTGTTCATACCAGGTTTCTACTATACGCGGATTGCATATTATGCTTACAAGGGATACAAAGGATTCTCTTTCTCTAACATACCTCCTGTATAGCTTATGTCAAGTTATATCTTTGTGTATAGATCTTCTATGGTTTCAACTTTTTTTGTTCCCCTTTTATTTTATTTGTTATGCCTTTACATCTAATGTATATTTACATTGACTACAAATGTTCTGAACAAATATATTTACAGCTGCTAAGATACTGTGTTGCTCTATAGAATGAATAATCAATCTTCCTGCTATGAAATCTTTTTACTGTTTTTACTAGCTGATTATGATAGACCAATTTGCTTTATAAGGCAATTTCTCTTATGGAATCCACTCATCTTCCTTTTCCTGTAGCAGATGCTGTAATAAATAACAGAAGCATGATTTTGAGATTCTTTTTCCTTTCTTCTTTCACTTACTTGATTTGTTTTAATTGTTAAAACTGAAGAAACTCATCAATTATAAGTCAACTGCAACATCATTTCTTTGAATTGAACACAAACCTGCATACTCCTACTTATTGACATGCCGAGCATGTAATATTCCTCGGTAAGGATTAATTGTGCACGTTTTCTTGAGTTAAGGAAGTTGTATCATTAGGTTTGAATGCAGGATTATTCTGCACATGACTCATTGTTGAAGGCAGGTTATTGAATTTTAGCCCTTTTACTGATGTGTAGTTACAACACTGATGGAAGTCAGTTATACAAATTTCATACTATGTCCCTCTTTTCTAGTTCCACTTGTTTGTCCACTTTGCAAACTACTGGCATCAAAATTATGTCATGTTGCCTCTCACTTATAAAATTGTGGCTAAGAGGTAATAGTATACTATTTTCTTCCATTTGATAAAAGGGTGCTATGTTTGAGACCTATGTGCACTTCCTGTTCTAAGAAAAAGTCTTCTCCATAAGTACATGTAGATAAATATTCTCAGCCTTTGACAGAGACACTCCCCTTATCATTCCAACGAAGTACCACTTGAAGAAAGTGCTTGCAGATAGTAAATTGCTTGAAAATTGAAATGGTACTTGGCATGGTGGTTGGTACACATTTTTGCTAAGCAGAAGTGTGATGGACAGGTAACAGAGGAAAACTATGTAGTCAAAGTTACGATCTGAGTTTGCAGAAAGCTAATGAATGGGGAAGGCACTATTCTGAAACTCGTAATTTGATACCTGTTTCAATTATCTTGAAATTGTGGAGGACACCGAAATTAAACTTTGATAGTTTGGAAACCAGTCAATAACACTTGGTTATTGAGAAACACTTGGTCATTATGGAAAACGGAACTACTTGCACAAAACAATATGTGATGTGTCTCACGTGTTGCACGAAACACTTGGTCATTATTGATATTGATCTTTAATTTGAAATATATAATTTATAGCTTTTGATTTTAAATGTAATTTTTTGTATCAAAATTTATTATGAATTCTCTTTTACACGAATCCTTTAGAGCATAAACAATTTTATATTCAGTATATTTTTAACTAAAATAAGAAATTCATTTAAAATTAGTTTTTCTCACCGCTTAGTTAAACACAAACTAAGTTTTAGACGGTTTTCTCACTAGTCACTCCTCTTGATCAGAGGTCTCACCCATATTTCCATTGTTATCGTATCATAAAATATAAAATAGTATCATGGTATTTTTTAAAAGAAAAACAAGTATATATGTTTTTGTCAACTAAATTTCATTAAAAGAAAGAGAAAAAAAAAATACCCATTTGATGTAAATTAGTTTTACACAAAAGTCTAATAAAAACACAATATGAATAAGTTATTTTTAAAGTGTTTATTAAATAAATATACATGGTAAGATGGTGGATTTTTATTGGACGACAATATAAGATTCTTATTAAAATTAAACATGGTCAAATAGAACACCACTAACCCAAAACACATTACAAATACATACAAAAGTCTATTGTGAAAAACCCAAATTACACAAAATATGAAGACAAGCGTGGCATCAAGAGCATACAATCTGCTAAAACTATTCTCTACACTGGAACCGACCAACATCACATCTAGCACTAAAGTAAACGAGGGTGTGGTCCAATAGCAAAAGGACAAAGTAGATGTTGAAGGCAGAGGTATGAAGAAAGGGAAAGAGAGCCTCCATAGAGAAAAAGGAGCTTTAATCTATAGAGGATGAGAAGATGACGGAGGAAAGAGGCTCCATGATGGAGGGAATAGAGTTACAGAGATCTGGAGAAGATAACTATGTTTGTCATGTGAGAACGTTAAAGAGAAGAGACAACTTTTTCTTATTGAGATGTGAGATCATTTATTGAAAACGTAATGAAACATGTTTGAATGCATGTTTGCATCACAATTCTCGCATTCCGATGTGTTTCCACAATAAAAAGTAGAAGCAATTTTATTTAGAGTTTTCCCAAATTCACATTCATATAGTAAAAAGACAATTCTCTAAACATAAGCGTCCTACAAAGTCAAAATTCATTTTGATTGCAAACAATACATACATTCAGTGTATATTTTATTTCATGGTACTCAAGGTAATTTTGTCGATCCAAACTAAATACTAAACATACACTTAATAGAGATTTAATGAATTTCCTTTGATAACTTGCATTAACATGAAGGTGTATTTTCGTAAAAAAAAAATACAAAGGTGTATTTAAGAAAGAAAAATGCTCGATATCACGAAAAATCATTTCACAAACACATCACAAAACAATTCACATATTCTACACAGTTCCATTAATTCAATAAATGTTTATGATGTATAATTAGCCAAATCCTTAATTGATCGGTTAACATTTAGCAATGTTGTTTGAAAAATATTTTACGGCATTGAAATCGAAATTAAAATATTCATATCTTTGAGGGCAAATTGAAAATGTTTCAGAAGGTGAAATGAGCATTTTGATAGATTATTCAAAGAATTTGGTTATGGTTATTCTAAAATAAAAAATTAGTAAATAGAATAAATCAATTATTAATATTTGATTATACATGTGTACATAATATGAATCATTTATCTGATTTTTAACTATTGATATTATTCATTCACCGAAGTAAATTAGTCATTTCAGAGGAGTTAAATATTTTGAATAATTTTAATCATGTTTTCCTCTATCTTTCAATTTTTTCTATTTCTTCTAATTTTATTTTATTTTTTCAATTTTTTGCTAGTTGAGTAGAAAGTTTATATTATATAAATTATACGTCAAATTTTTTTCATAACTCTAAAATCGTCTGTTTGATATGTTATTATTAATGTTAACCATGTTTAATAAATAACGCTAATATAAATTTTTAATTTAAAATAAAAAATTTGAAGAAAAAAAAAAAAGAGATAATTGACGATGCTTGAATTGAGATGATGATTGAAATTAGGCTATTAATGTCGGGCTCCGTTCCGTGGAGCGTGAGAAGAGTGCAACTGCAAGAAGAAAGAATGAAGAAGCATGCAGTTGTAGCTGCTGCCGGCGGTAATAGGAAAAGGAAACACTCTTCTTTTTGTAACCGTCAAATCTCCGATCTCAACACCCTATTCGCTTTCTTACTCGCATCCCTCTCCAATTCCAATTCCAATTCCAATTCCACTCTTCCCTTCATCAATAAATGCTTATCCCAATTTCACTCTTCACTTCTTTCCAATTCCTCACTCACACCCATCCTCGCCTTGCTTCCAACTCTCCTCGCTTCCACACACTCCCAAATCGCACGCCGCGCCGCACGTATCATCGGCTCTGCCTCCCTTGTTTCCCTCGAAATCAACCAACAAATTGCCACCGATTCTCAAACGCTCAAGGCGTTAATCTCTCTGTTGGATAGTCCCAATACAAAGGTTCTCTTTTCTGCTTGCAATGCCGTTTTGGATTTGTCCACCACCAATTTCGCTAAACAACAACTTATCAACTTCTATGCATTGCGCAAACTTATGTAAGCATTTGCATTTACTTTTATCCTCCAATCTTTTTATGGCTCTCTTTGGATAATAAGCGTAATTAAGCGCTTATGCATAAATCCATTAGGCCTTCTTTGGATTGACTCATTTCAGTTCATTTGCACTTGTGAGACCCTTTGAGGCACTATTTGAGAGAGCTTATACAAAACATCATATGACATGTCCATAACATAGGATAGCTTAGAAGATTTATAGCTTATATGAGAAAGTTTGATTTTATTTTATCTTTGTTATAGAAATAGCTTATAGATAGGCATTTATATGATAAACGCTTATGTGATATGCACTTAATTAAGTTGTTTATCTAAACTGGCCTAAGTGTTGTTTTATATAACCTATATGTTGTTTTTCGTAAACCGTGCTTATGTAAATAAGCTGAATGTCATAAGCTTTATCCATAAACTCTCTTGAATAGTCTCACAAGTGCTTAGGTCAATTCAAACAAATCTTATTTATAATGTGCTCTTGAAACTTATGTCTATCTAGAAAAGTAAAATCTTACACTTGAAATTTTGTTATTTTGGATATATTGAAAATTCCTTAGGTTTGTGTTTCTTCAGATTTTTAAGCGTGTGGAATCTGTCTGTTTATGGTCTGAGAGAAATGAAAGTTTTCACTCTCTACAGATTGGGATTAGGGAAGATGAACTATCTGTGGCTTTACTCAGTGCAATTATTGTTCTTCTCAATGCCTGTGATCTTGAACAACTACATAATATCCCCATAAGCCTTTGTGATGCATTCTTGAGCATTCTAAAACAGAT
This sequence comes from Cicer yamashitae, assembly GCA_037974755.1. Classification (NCBI taxonomy): domain Eukaryota; kingdom Viridiplantae; phylum Streptophyta; class Magnoliopsida; order Fabales; family Fabaceae; genus Cicer; species Cicer yamashitae. The sequence continues at coordinate 2,788,879 of JBBPBQ010000002.1, forward strand.
AAGGGCAAATGCTTGTCGTCATTTGGTAATCAGAGGTGCTGTGAAATCTGATGAAGAAGGACAACTTTGCAAGAGTAACATTGGAGCTAGTGATCTCGCAGAAAGCATTTTTAGGCTTTCTGTTAATGCTTCACAACTTACTGTCTCATTGCCATTTGAAGTTGTCCGAAGAGGTCTTTTCGGCACGAGCAACATTAGTTTTGAAGATTTTATGTCCAATTACTGGGAAGTTTCACCTTTTCTTCTGACAAGGACATCAGGGGATCTAAATGTGAATGATATGTTTAGCCCATTTATTCAATCTTTGAACTGGAATGGGAGTGTTCCTTCCCTCTTTCATTCAATTCTTCAAGGTCTTGTGTCTTGTTTTCCTATTGCTTCAGAGGAGCAAAACATCCTCAATTTTGTGAATGAGGTGAAAGATAAACTTGGTTGTCCTATAAACTACCAGCAGGATATACGAGTTGTAAAAACTGAGAGCCAATCAAGAAAAGAGACGCATTACTTTCAGGAATTTTATCCGGAAGGCTGTATGGAACCTCTATATTTGACTACTGAAGATGTCTTAAAGTGTGAGCAAGCTTATAAAGAGGGTTATACTGTTGCTCTGCGTGGTCTGGAGTTTCGATATCAGAGTATCGCTGCTATTGCAGATGCATTAGCACTTATGTTTGGCCAACCTTCAGTAGGTGCCAACTTGTACTTAACACCACCTAATTCTCAGGGGTTGGCCTGCCACTTTGATGATCACTGCGTTTTTGTCTGCCAGATTTTTGGCTCCAAGAAGTGGACAGTATTTTCTCGACCCGGTCAGCTGCTACCCCGCTTATATGATAGTCTCAGTGGCTCTGATGTTGACTATACGAAAGCTGGTAGAAGAGAGTTCTTTCTCAGGGAGGGTGATGTATTGTATATTCCCAGAGGTTTTCCACATGAGGCTTATACAAATTATGGTGTTGATGATGGTTCTCCTGGATTTTCGTTGCACGTTACACTCAGTATTGAGGTCGAACCTCCTTTCGAGTAAGTAAATGTTAAACAATTTTTTTATTGGTTACAATAAGCTTTAGTTATGATGATTTGGGTTATAACTTATAAAAGTTCCCGTCCTTCTTTTCCAATTACAACTTTATTAAGTTTACCATGGCCCCGTTTCTTTTTTTCCTGTCGTTTTTCCTTTTATTATAAAATTTGAGTCTATTAATTATACTTTTTGTCATGTGATGAAAATGACAATGTTTGACTAGATGATGGTCAGATTTCGTGTGGTAAGGTAAAATCTGAGTGTGCCCCTTTCTCTCTTGTTCTATAGTATGAGTGCACTGATTTCCGGAAGAAACAAAATTTAAGAAAAAACGAAGATACAGTTTTTCGTGTTTTGTAAACTTCAGACTTTCTGCAACTATATCATTATTGCATCAGTATGCATTATTCTTAAGTAGAACAGAAATTTTAAGCAAATTTGTATAACGACAAGGGAGCTATAGGTGCAAAAATATTCAGATGTATCTATGTGTCGTATCAATTTCATTCTCTCTCAGGATGTTTGGTGTGAGTATACAAATCAAGTTGTTTAGAATTTTTGAATGTGTATTCTGATCCGACCCTTCCTTTTGCTGTTCTGTGATAGCTAAAGTAGTCATGGAAATGTAAAGACTGGAAAAGTAAAAGAAAAAACAAATAATTTATAACATTTTAAGTCGATCTGATTCATCTGAATTGTTCAAGGAAGGATTCCCTGATGAAGAATAATGGATAAAACCTTAGAGAATAAATTAGCAAAAACTCAGTTGACAACTGATTTTGTAGATTGTGGAATTGTGGGCCCTTTCATTTCACGTTAGAGCAAAGTGCTTTTAATTGCAAAAGTATGGATTATGGTTTTAGCATCAAAGTTTTCACAGTAGGTGTGCTGTGTGCAAACAGGCTACTACCAGTATTGAGTGTAGTAAATTAGATAGTGTCCGTCTAGGTAGTCAAGTACTTACGTGTAGATCCACCAGAGGAAGGAGGCCTATGCCATGCCAGCAATTGGTGGTTGGATTAAGTGGTTTGTTGCCAGCACTGTCTTCCATTGATAGTGGATGCCAAACCAATGTGTGGTCAGTGGCTGATGATAAAAATGAGGGTTTTGTTGCTGAGGATTTTTGAATTCCACGGAATGCTTTAATTTGTTCTGGAAGTACTTTCAAAATAGAAAATTGTGAAAAAGAATTACACCAAATATAGTGAATAAAATTTTTCAGAAATTATTTCTGCTAAATTATTAAACTTTAGTTATGGGGCTTCTTTAATGCCTATATTGCAGTTTCCCCTATCTGGTGCAATTTTGACTTTTCGCTGGTTAATGCTTCGTATTTTTTACCATAAGTGTTATTGCTACAATGGATTAGTTTGATTTAATATGATATTACAATATCCTACCTATTGCTTCAGGCTAGTGTGTTTATATGATAGGAAGAAAATGGCCCATTGGCAATCTCTCATGCTCACAGATGAAGGTTGTCTGTGTACTGTCAAATATAATGTGTCTATTGTATGCCTATATGAAGGCAGTGAATTCATATTTTCATTCTTACAACATGTCATTTCACAAATACTAAGATAATATCATTTTCAATTTTTCTATTCTGTGTAAAAATAAGAGATGTTCTGAAAAAAATTTCACATTGCTCAGTCGGCAATCCTACTAGTCCACTATCGTTGGCAAACATGCTTATATTAAACTAATCATTATTACATCTTTGTGTTTTCGTTCCTATCCAGTCAAAGCTGGTCTTCTTTGTCTAATTGGCACTAGTAAGTCCATCAGTCTGTGTATGATGGTCATAATCATGGGCGGACCTATGTTCACGTGGAGGGGGCAGCTTCACTGCACCCCATAAATGATATTTTTATATAGTTAGTCCAATCCAATGTGAAAGGATTATACATAAGTTTTAATATTTGTGCTGTTTATACTCCCAACTAAGTATTGCTATTCCGCTGCAAACCACAAGTTTGATTGGTTGGTTACCAAATAACCATGGAGTATGACTATGAGACAGCCTAATGAGCTTATCGATTAAACCACTAATAGTGGCAGAGTTTGGTTTGTTTTTACACATCATGAAATAATGCTTCATCCAACGCTTCTTGTTCCTTTGCAATAATTTCTCATATTTTTCATTGATTCCAAGAATTGTGAATACATTTATTTTTAATTTTCTTTTCTTCAAGCTGTTCTTGTATAGCACTATATCGACTGATAAAAGAAAATCATTTAATAGATGTTTTGGAATCAGAAAACTGAAACAATGCATGTGGAGTGACCCACACTAAAATCAATTATTAAAAATTAGACAAGTGTGTCTACAGGACACTGGGGCAAGCTTTCAGAGACCCATGTCTATCGAAAGCTGATTCATGGACCAGATTTTAGTGTTTAATCTACCTCAATTATTACCCTATTGATAAGGATGAGTATAATATTATCAACATTTCATCTTCCTGCTGGTTTGTCCTCAATCCCTACATGAAGAGAATGAAACTTGGACTTACTATGCTTGGTTATGAGAGATATGTTATGTCTAGGTTTCTTGTATTTGGGAAGATTATTTAATCATTAGGTCTCTCTATTAATTTATAATTTTTGTTTTTCTGTTTGGATTTCTTTTCCGTCGATTGTATTTGATTGCTAGCTTTATGTTATATTTGAATTCAAATTGATAATTGTACTTGCAAATAAGGGAAGTGATTGAAGAGACACTAAGCACTCTAGGGTCCTACACTTTGTTAATGGAGCAACTGCATCACTGCAATGAAATATTGTACTTGCTACTTAGAGTTAACAATATTGTAGCACATATTAAAAAAACTTTTTATCTCTCTGATGATTTGGATATCCGGATTTCACTCATTCTATATCACTCTAAACACAGGTGGGAAGGAGTAGCTCATTTTGCTCTGCATTGCTGGAGTGAAAACTGGAAAAGATCATGTTATGATTGTGTTAACTCTCTGTCTCAAAAACTTGATCTTGTGTCTGTGAATCTTTTACATGTTGCCATTGGGATTATTGGCACTTCTGATCCTAGTTTTCGGAAAGCATGCTTGAGTGCTGCAGTTTCCTTGCCGCCAGATGTTTATGATAGGCTTATTCAGAATCAGAGAAACATTTTTCTCCACTTGATTGATAATATACGGAACGAATGTAGATTCTCAGAAGTGCTGAGTAACATAGAGGTTGCAATTCAGAAAAATAAAGACCCATTTGAGCAAATCCAATGGCTTTGGGTTCTTCATACGGAAAAAGAGGCCAAAAGTGGATACAACACAGATAAATCTTCCATTATTGAAGATTTATGCTTTTTGCGTGCTAAACACAACGACAAGTTAGAAGCTTCTTTTTTGAATGTGAAGTCTAGGTTTTGTAGTGAGGTGGTATTTGAGGATGTTGTAACTAGTCACAGGGCGCTTCTTCAGAAGTATAAAAAGACAAGAAGGCAATATATTAATGGGATGATTTCACTTCATGATAAATTGTAATATTGTTGTTTTATTTTATTTAAATTTTCCCCGCTTTGTCAAGGAATTGCTGAATCATATTCCTCTAGTGGAATGCTTGATATCAGTAGCATCTTAGCGACCGACTCATCAGTTTTAGTATGTTTCTTTCAACTATATATAGCTTACAAGTTATGTAGGGATGTATTGGGCAAACTAGATGAGCAATGAGAAGAACCATGCCATCAGTTCAAGTATATAAGCAAAACTATTTTTCTCTCCCCACATACACAGTGCTGTAAGTGCATTACATTTATATACTGATAAGAACTAGAATACATGTCTCTGCATAAATCTTCAACAAATCAAAATTAAAACTGCGGCCTATGGCGTTGGATGTTTAGGAGTTGGATGAGTTGTTACTCCATGGTAATCTGTATGATAGATAAGATCATGAGGACTGTAACTGTTGCTGGTAATTTCTTGTGTTGTGAAATCTGCTTTGGCAGGGGTACTTTCCATTGCCTCGTCTGCTACCTGCATTTTATACACCCATGTTCCAGAAATTCTAGAAAGTAATGGAAACAATAAGGCAAGAGGGGCATGGTGGACTTGAATTAGTCGAGGAAAGAACACAGTCAAAGGATATCTACTGATGGATGATGATTGTACGACTCTTATTCTGATTTTACTAAATCGGCTTTAAAATACTCATCAGAATATGAGTCGTTTGATTGTTATCAAATGTTCAAGATCCACGACTGCTTGATTGCATAAAATCCAAGGTGTATGAACACACTAAGGAGGGGGAGAAGACTTGCAGTCGAAATTTGATTTGTAGTAAGTTGCATCTTATTGCTTTTCTTTTCAGTATTTACTCTTTAAGATGATTAAGTAGGGATAAACATACCTGGGTTTCATGATATTTGTGGTCATGCCCAGGGGCTGGCATGCTCAACTTCCTTGCTTGCATAAAGTCTAGAGAATAGCTATAGCTTGTGTGTTGAGAGATGGAATACAAAGAGAGTGAGAGAAGGCAGTATAGAAGAAAGATGGAAGAACTCATCATGTGATGAAAATCAGGTTTGCTTGCTACCATAGGGGAAGTTGTTGATTGCTTCAAAACATTATATAGAAGAGCATGGAAAGTGCATTTCAAAGGGAAGTGATTGAGGGAGGCAAAAAAATGCAATTATTGATTAAGGAGCTGGGAAACATGTTTTGACCTGTGTGCCCACAGTTCTAGTGCTTATGTTGGAATGTTCTCTCTCTCTCTCTCTCATAATATGATTTAGTGAAATAGGTCTATTCTCTCCCTGTAAACAAAGAAAATAAGTATTGTTCACATGCATGTCTCATGCCAAATGAAACCATACTGCTACATCATCAGCTCATGTCTTGTCCTCAACAATAAAGATTGGTTGTGATATGTCATCCTTTGGCTGTTATATCTAAGTGATATCTTACCCTCTCTAAATATCTTGCACGTTTTGTTTGTATCTTTATCCATTTGTTAATTGCTTGGATTTAGTCAAGGCCTACCTTCTAAACTCAGAATCTCCCATCCGTTCAACTATTGTATACCTCAATTATTTTTCATTATTAGTAGGAATAAGTGTCCACCAACTAACTATTGGTTCTACACTTGCACTTGGTGACTCAGTTCTATTTGGTGTAGAAACTATTACTTCGTTTTGACAATTGGTTTAGTTTTTATCTAAATCTAGCAACTAGATGACACCGGTGAAGCGGTTGCAGTGTCGTTGAATTTGGATGTAAAATTCACCTGGATTCACATACATTTAGATGCAATAGTTCTGCAGCAGCTATACAGGATCTAAGTTCCAGATATGTCAAGAACCAGACTAACCCAAGAGGTCAAGTTGGTGAATGATTTCAATCATCAAGGGACTCACAATTGTCAATGCAAATAAAGCATAATATTCAATCCACAATTATGTATGTCTAAATTGAGGAGCAAGATTGATCGGATCATGTTATGCTTTTTGTCTGTGCGTCCCATTTGACCAGGGTGGGATTGGGCTTGGGAATGACAAGACATATCAAATGTAATTAGTAACATGAACCAATGATATGGGAACACTTCCCCTAATTTGATGTTTACAAATAAAGTTTGAATCAAAAACTGTTTGTCTTTATTTGTTAACCATGATATAGATGCGAAGTACCCACATACTTTAATGGTGAATAATTTTTGTCTGGGGAATCTAGTTGATCACATTTAGCGAGATCTTTACTCTTGACCACATATTTCTATCTACAAGACTATTGAGACCATGCTTAAAGAATTTGAGTCGAGTTCAAAAGCATGTGTTTGATCTCCTCTTTTCTAACTTTTGACATTCTGTCCATTTCTTTTACAGTGACGTAACCATCAATCTAAGCAACTTACAGCTTTCCACACCATTTCACATTGAAAGATGAAACATCAAGACATCAATTGTACAGTTTGGGTCTACACCACATGGACCAAATTAGGAGTCGATTACCTAACATGGTCCGAAGATAACAAAGTAGCAACAAAACACGAGCCCTCATGGCCCAAACTGTATTAATCAACTAGTAAAGTGTCAGTGTGATAAATCTTATGTTAGCAACATTACTGTTTGGTGCTCATAGTAAAAATAAGGATAATATATATATATATATTTTTTTTTTTATCATTTTTGAACCGATCAATTTTAAATAAAAGTTTGTTTTCTCACTCCTAGATCTTCTTAAAAACCTTTAAATTTTATTTGAATTGATTAATTTAGAAGTGTATTTTACACGCGAGTTAATCAATTTGGATGTGTATTTTTGTGTATTTAAGAACATTGGGATGAGAAAAGAAACACCATTTTCTTTGAGTTTAGTTGAGTTCTCTACCCGTGATTTTTCATCAAATTCGAATCAAAACAACTCGATTATGAACAGGTCAGATTCACGGGTCATAAAATAAAAAAAAATTGATTAAATTTAATCACTCGAACATTTCAAAAATTATGAAATTATATTACAACATATTATTCAATAATTAAATAGATCTTCAAACACAAAAAAAAATACTTAAATCAATTAAATTAACAACAAATTTTGATTATTCATTAATAATATATATACATTATTTTTTTATTGTGGTTTATGTACACATTTAAACTTAATCACTAAATTTGAACGAAACTGTTATATCTTATTTCACATTATTACAATAATGTTATTTAAAAAAAATGTTCTATTTAATTATTTTTTATATATACATTATTTTTTATTGTGGTTTATGTACACGTGTTGTAAAAATAAAGTTTATGTAATTGTTTTAATAATATAAAATCTAGTGTTTGAAAATGTTTTTTTTTATAGATTTTTTTAAAATAAATGTCTTAATTTTTAAAAATAGTAATTTAATTAACCAAATCATCATCTATTTTTCGAATTTTTTGAGAAAATTTATAAAAGCTCAACTAAATCGATTATATTTTATGTTCAAATGTTTTCTATCCAAAAAAATGAATCAAATGGATATGTTGCACAAATAACTTCATCTCTCCCAAATTCGTGCACATTTGTGCACATACTCAATTTGATTTCCTTTCCTATATTGTTTCATTTGCAAATGATTTTGTGTTTTTATATTTTATATTTACAGGAAAAAATTCTAATATATAATAAAATACTATATTTAATTTATCAATTTAAAATTTTAAAAATGTTGACACCTAAAATTTTTGTTTAAACTCTGGTATTTAGGGGTGTATATGGGTGAGGATCGACCCGCCAACCCAATCACCCAACCCGATTTTCACCCAACCCGATTTTTACCCGTACCCGGTCACTTTCGGGTCCAACCCAACCTGTTGAAATCCACTTATATTTGGTTCGGGTAATGGGTTTAACAATTTGAACCCGTCAACCCGACCCGGTAACTAATTTTTTTTATTTTATTTTTAAAATTTTGTTTGGCAGCCCTAGCAGTCCAATAGGGTTTCATTCTCTTCTTCTTCTTCTTCAGATTTTCAACTGCCTTTATTCACTTTCTACGTCCACCTTCTTCCGGACTTCTTGAGGTTGCGTCGCCGTCCACCTTCTTCTTTTGTTTCGTAGGTGCTCATAAATAATTTTTATACGAACAAGTTATAATAAGATATTATTAATTACTGATTTTTATATGAATGCTGATGCAAGGTGTTCATGCGTCCAAGTTAAGTATTGAATTTTTCTCGCAGTTTAGCGTTTACTTTGTTTTGGCCTTGTAATCTCGTATATGCCTACTCATAAAATTCGTATCTAATTTTTTAATTGTGTCTTTCAAAAGAGCAATTTAATTTTTTGAGTTAAATAATATTTATGAGCAAGAATGATGCTTATGCGAAAGCTTATAATGAATTTAGTTTAAATTTTTTACATTTAAATCTATTAAACACTTTTTTTTAGTATTTTATTTGAAAATAGTAAGTACTCTAACTATAAACAAATGAAATACTACTATTAAAAAATTATGATAGTTTAGTAAACTAAAATGGTTGATGAGTTATGTGTAATGATGAAAGTAATGTGGTGGACCAAGTAGCAATGCTAGCTGTTTTCTCCTCACTTTTATTATTAATATTTGTTTTCGTAGATTCCCAATTGTTTCCTTCCAGACTTTGAGAAACTTGTTAAGTGCTTGTATTTGAAGTTGACATTGCTTAGAATTGATGAATTTTCATATTTTATTGATTTACTGTTGTTGAATTTATTTATGTATTTGAAGATTGTGTGATTTATATTTTTTTTGTGAGAGGTTGATGACTTTTTTAAAGAATTGAATGATGTGATTGAAATTTTATAATTTTTGAGACATTCAGGTATTAAATATATTTTCATTCAATATATTTTTCCGTAAAATAAAAAACAGTTTATTACTTATGTATAACCCGCCAACCCAATCCAACCCGTCCTTGATCGGGTCCGTTCGGTTCGGGTTAAATGAAAAAAATACGGATTTAGAACTTAACTCAACCCACAGATAATTGATCGGGTCGGGTATCGAGTTTTGTCAAATTCGAGATATGACACTAAGAGTATTGAATCTGCTGATTGTAAACACTATCCGAAACATACAGTGGAGATATGACACTAATCCGTCATTTGTAAGAATAATGTTAGAGTTATTTCCTCATATTTTGCAATCACATAGATAGTTCTCTTATCCTATCATTAAGAGAACCGTTTCATACTGAGTTCTCACCCCAACAACCCATTGGAAAAATTACTGACTAATATGTGGCTGAAGAGTATCCACGGCAAAAGCAAAACTCAATTTATGAAAATTTAAATTGGCAATGACAATGTGGATATCATTGAAATGTAATTTTTAAGGGGCTAGTGGTTGTGGGGGCAGAGATAATAAAATAGTGATGAAGAGACCTCGTTTTGATTAAAAGTTGGTACCATACATATAATGGTAAATACTTATTTTTGAGTAAAATGTCAAAATGAAAAGGTAGCACCATTGCTATTTCTAGCTCGGCACTATATTTTGGCTGCCGTACACGTTGCCGCCTACATTAAAGCATTTTGTTAGTTGGCTTTGCCGTTAGCTGCAAACAAACCATTGCTGCTATATTCACACAACTATGATTACAAAATCTTCCGATTAATTATTATTTTTATGATTTCATAATTGTTATGTCATTAAATATATTTGATTTTTATTATAATTATCTATAAAATTAAATTTTTTTTCCCATTCTCCGTTCTTGTCGGTGTCCTTCAAAATATCCTCCATCTTATCTCAAATTTTCTAACACTAGGAGATTTTCTCCTTCGTTTCATTCCAACGGATTACCATATAAGTGTAATTACAAAAAACAATTGAGAAAAATAAGAGTCATTACAAAAATCGATTATATTCTTTATTCTAATATAAAAGTTAGAAAAAATGTCATTCATTCGATGTATTTTTACATTTGTATGCGACTCCTTAATGTCAATGAACATAAATGATGAATTTTTTTATCAATATGCACCCATATTATAGACTCATAATTCATATGTGAGAATTTATAATACTCATAATTCATGTGAGAATTTATAATTCTCCTAAACTTGTAAACTTTAAATTTTAATTCAAATTGATAAATTAACTTTAATCTATTACAAATGTATGATTTTGATGTCGTCAATATTATATATTCGAATATATCAATAATGAGATCACTTGAAATTTGTCATAATATTTATATGCATTTTGTTGTTTTATACTATTAATCTAGGTGTTGTGAGTCTGTTCGCATATTCATCCTTTGTATTTTAACAATTTTAGATTTATGTTGTATCAAAGCATTCTATCAATGAGTTTAATTTGTATGCATCATCAGTGTAACAAAATTTACACAATCGGCATATCATAACTAATCATGTGAGTGACTTTATAAATAGTTATGACAAAAGTCAAATATTACTAATGATCTAACGATTGTGATCGAATGACAATATAATTTTTTTTTACACCGACAATATATATAAATTAAATTATCTATCAATTTGAATGAATAAATATAATTTATTTTTAGTGAAAAAAAATAATAAATTAATGTAATTGTTCATTTTCCATTAACAAAATTAATAATTATTTTCCTTGGTAAAAACAATTATTAAAACTATAAGTTTAGTATAGGTTTTGTGAGTGGGGACTCTTAAGACTATATGATCACACAATTATGATTTTTTAAGGCGAAATTCTCACACAATAAACATGTATTTAAGACTTTTTTTATATAGGTTATTAGAGTGTCCGTCCTCATATCCGCATTTGTAAAATATTTGTGAGTTTATTTTTGTATGTGCAACAAATTTAATGTTCATTCTTATACACTTTATGCTTAAAAAAAAAATCTTATACCCTCTATGCACCTATAGAGCCTCTACCTGTGCCATTACCCACAATTTGACTGCAAAAAAATAATATCAAAGTTCGATTAAAATATAATTCAAAAATCTTTCAAATTAATTTACAAAATATTACAAATAAAAGTATTTAGTCAAATTAAAGCATCTAATTAAAATATTAAAGTCAAATATATTTATATATATATGCGTATGTAGAATGCAGTAGACATAAGACACAGTAGACACTTTAGTATCTATATCCGTTCAATTTTATAAATAATTATTTGAATCCATGTTCATATGATAGATTTTTATCCTATCCCATTCTTGTAATTTTTGCAGGTGTTTATAGAGTATGAATCCAATTACCATCTCTACATATTATACATGATTATTAATTTATCCTTCTTTATACACCACCCATATGTTTGATACCAACTTCATGAAAAATTTAAATTAAGAACAATACTCATATTAGTCTAGTCTTTTGACAATTTGGACGAGACCCAATTTAATTCCTAACAAAATATAATACTTAAATTAATATCTAACAATTAGATATATTAACTCCTGATAAATAATTATTTCTAAATTAGTTATTTAACAATTACATATAAAGACACGTCGGTTCTTATGTTAAATTTTCCGTCAACATTTTTTTAATTCCTGGCCATTCATCCTCTGCATTGTTCTTGAGCACTCTACAATATTCTACATGATCTGAAAATTAGTGTCTTTATCAGAAAATATTGTCAGTAACTAACTAATCCAATTTTAGTAAAATTTAACTGAAAGACTAATACTAATTTCACCCAAATAGTCAAGGACATTTTAGCCAAAAATAAAAAGGAGTGATTGGGTCTAATGCCTACAAGAAAAAAGAGATAATACATAATTAATTTCATACGAGCTTGTCATGCAAAAAGTTTATAGTACAAGAGGATCTAAGTCCTTCACGCATAACGGCATAACCTATGACTATGCCATCAATGTATCACCTATCACTCCTTAACAAGTTATTATAGCTGAATGAAAACAATGAAATCTCACGTACTCCTTTTTTCTTTTGGCCGTAATATGTAGGAATAAACATTTTAGATTCTTGTCTACTTGTCGTTCTTCATGCATGTGGAAGTTGCAATTGTTACAACTTACAACTAGGCGTAGCTAGCATAATTATATTTAAGGCAGTTTCTTGAGTGGGGATCACTTTCTTCAATTCCACCCTCTTAAAGTGGCAACAAATAGATGACAAACAAATAAATTGTGATTATAAGTGTCTCATCTAGGTAGTCTAGGTAGTCTACAATTTTTAACAAAATAATTATTAATACGTAGATTTTAATAATAAAATAAATTTAATTTATAAAATATTTTTATTAATTTTTTTTAGTCAAAGACATTTATTCATTTAAATATGTAGAATATATTGAGAACCATATATAAAGGTATAATTTAGTTTTTAATGGGTATAAAATTTAGAAATTTTGTTTTTAATTCGTGTAAAAAAATCACATTTTTAATCCTTACAGAATTATTTTATAAGTTGCTTTAGACTTTCCTAGAATAAAACATCCTTCAAATTTTAAAAATTTTAATAACTTTTTGCAAGCAAACACGTTTAGAACATTAAAAGTTCATACACACCAATTTAAATTTTTTTAAATTAGAGTAAATTAAATATAAATTTTTTAAATGTTATATTATCAAGATAAAAATACTAAAAATATCGATTTAGAAATTAAAATTTAAAGTCATTTTTTGTGGAAGAACTTTTTATATTATTGTAAACATGTCTCAAAAAAATTATTTAAAAATATATATTAATGTTCCATATCAAAAACTAATTTTTTTTTTATATAATAATTTTATAGAGATTAAAAACTATAATTTTTTTTTATAGAAACTAAAATTCTATTTAAACAAAATGTATCGGATATTAGCTTCAGTTTGCCCTTTCCTTAGGTAATTGTACGGGCACATATCATTCATTTCATCACATTTTAGCCGTTTCTTGAATATTTTGGCAATTGAATATTAAAAACTCTATAATTGATCACTGATCAGTATGGTCCAACCTCAATAATTACCAATTGTATAACAGTTGCGTAAAAATTAAATTAGCCCAAATCACTATTTTGTGTTTTGGGTTTGGGGGGGAGAATATGTACCACTGATTTTAAACAAAAACAATCTTGGGTCACAAACTTAAAATCAACGTTCTCCTAAAAAAACTTAAATTCAACGGTAAAGATGTTTCCTGTAACATTCGGCAAGTATATGTTTCTTAAGAACATGTAATGCAATAGTAAATTTTTTCAGTTTGGGTCTCTATATCAACGAATCAATTGCTACATCATTTTCTGTCTCAAAATTAACCGTTGTATTCTACTAAAATACCCTTGGTGCTTGTATTACAAGAGGCCGATGAATTCCATTACATGAGATGTGATAAATGTGACAGATTGATGATATGATAGAAATATAGTTAGAGAGAAAATGAAGTGTTGAATTGAAGTAGAAAAAATTGGGATATATATATATATATATCATATTGATTTAATTTTATTTTATATCAAATTAGTATTTTATGTTTGTAAAAGTTAAATTTTGAACTATTTCTAGATTTAATCTCATTTCAATTATTTTTAGTTAGAGATTTTTAAAATTGTACTATAAGTTTTGTCATCTATCATATAAAGAACAACATAATAAATTTTCATGTTATTTCATAATATGGAATAAGATAGTTTGCATTTAATTTCAAGAACGGTAAAATGTATCTCATTCGAATTCTCTCTTGTTTAATTATTTTTTTAAAAGTTGATTGAGAGTTTATGTTCTTATGATTATTGCAATCAAAATCTCTTAGAATTACATGAGTTTATTGAAAAATTTGAGAGAATTTTGGGTTTCTCTTTTGCTCGTTTGAAATTAGGATAATTGATGTAAATATTTACAAACATAAAAGACGAACTTGACGCTAAAAGAAGATAAATAACTAACTTATTAAAAAGAAAGATAAATAAACTAATATGTTATTTTCGTGTAACTTAAAAGAACGCATTATGTATTTTGCCAAAACAATAATACCACAAAATGTGTCACAAAATATCATCATACAAAATATTAATATATTAACACATAGACAAAATGCATTACAACATAATAATTTCATAAATTTACTAACAGCTACAAATATATGCAGTACAAATACAAATACATCCGCATTTCTATCAATTCATTGACGAATTGTCGAAATATAGATGTATCCTTAAACTACATGCGCTCTATCTATTGTGGACATCGCGAGTACAAATCCTTTTGCCATCTCTCGAAGTAATAATCAAATATAATAAATATATTTTTAAAGATAACCTCTATATGAAAATGAGCATCACTTCAACAACAAAAAAATCATCTCAAAATAAATATCATTTTAATTTTCAATGCAAGAGTATTGGTTTTTTCAATTGTCCCTTTAATTAATACACCTATATACAATATTCAAATTGTATACTTTGCATTCACCTGCTAAATCAACTGATTATTAATAAAGATAATTTAATAAAATTATTATTCTTTTTTTTATTTAATTTTTTAATATGTGCAAAATAATGAAAAATAACTCTGACAAAGGAAATATAATTATTAAATATTTTTTTTCTTTCAGTAATTTGTGAGTAGATCACATTTCTATCCACTTTTTTCGACTTCTCGTTTTTTCTCCTCTTTTTTTTTTTCTTCTCGATCAAGAGACTATATCTGACTACGATTAATTGGCTGGTATTGTTGATGTCCATTTTCCAAGTGGTAAACAATATGGTAAATTAAAATTCATCAAAAATAATGAAAGTTAGAACGAAAAAATTATGCAGTTGTTGAGAAAAAAATTGTTGTTTAATTGGGTAACTATGGGGAAAATTAAAAGGTATAGAATACTAATTGAGAAATATAATAATTTTTTATTTATATAAAAAATTGATGTAATATTTTATTAATTTTGTTTATTACTAAAACTAGTAAAGTTATCGTTTAGACTAGAACCATATTAGACGTCCATGGATATATTAATTTTAAAATTAGTTTTATTAATCAATCAACTGACTTAAATAATAATCCAATAATGAATATTATTAGGAATTTGAAAAGGACAACTAAAAAAATATTTAATTTTGTTTCTAAAACATATAATTAACAGAAAATTGAAGGACTACCTTTGCTTTTTTGGGCCGATCATCATAGGCTAAGACATGACGTATTTGAATTATATATACTATAAAAACAAAGAATAATCATAAGAAATTAAAAAACAAGTTTGTCAAAATACTATCATCATTAAGGAAAAGTTCAGGTTTTCCAAAGGGAGTCATAAGTCAAGTCTAACGCATATGTTTTACTTCTCCACCATATATTATTATCATCATTATTCGTCATTAATAATTAGTAGCATAACCACTCCATATATTATATGTAACACATTATTTTCTTGTGTGATGAAAAACAAGTCGACCAATAATAACTGATTAAGATTGAATGATTAATTTCCAATATGACCAAGACCAAATTAAGCCAACAATAAAATCTGTATTAAATCCACCTCTTCCCATAAAACCCCAACTTTCCCAATAATATTTTTGACTATCATTTTCCAACATATACAATTTCAATTCCTTCTTTTCTACCTTACTTTCTTTCTCTTTCACTTTTTTTTTTCTTTTCATTTGTTCCCTTCTTAACAACCAAACTATAGCAATGGAAAATGATGATGAATATTGTAATACAGGGTTATGTCTTGGATTAGGAATGGGAGGACACGTGGCAAAAAAAGAGAAGAAACAAAAATTAGAAGTGAAGAACCCTTTGGTGGCTTGTTTCGACCTAGCTTTTGAGCTTTGTCCAAAAGGAGAAGACATCAACGTGATTAACAACAACAATAGTAATAATAATAATAATGAAAGATTCAGTTTGGAGAGACAATATTATCCAAATGCAATTACTTGCAGCACCGATTCCGATAACAACATCAACAACAACGACGATCGAAGAAAGAAACTGAGGCTTACAAAGGATCAATCAGCTATGCTTGAGAACACCTTCAAGCTCCATAACACTCTTAATCCTGTAATATTCATTCCTTCATACCATATATTATATATACTCTTCTCATTATTTTCTATATTTTCCTTTAACTGTATTTTCTTGCTCTTTTTCTAGTTTATATTTATATTTATATTTATATACACACACAATACACTATTATTTTTTGTCTATATTATAATAATTCATATTTATATAAATATTTATGCGTTAGTTTTGGTTCCATATAAATATATGAAGGTCCAGAAACAATCACTTGCTGACCAATTGAATTTAAAGACTAGACAAATTGAAGTTTGGTTTCAGAACAGGAGAGCAAGGTACGTTAATTTGTGCTTCTTATGTTACTTAATTTAATTTTTTCTATTAATTATTCATTCATTTTGCTTTATATCATCTGGGTACGTAATTTCCTAACTCTATATTATATTTAATTTAATTTATTTATTTTGTTGAATATATAGTAGTGTAATTTAATTTTTTTTTAATAGGCAAAATGATATTACTTAGGTGTATAAGGGAATCTAACCCATTTACATTCTAGGCATAACCATCAAAACAAAGTAAAGAGTTGTTACACTAGTCCACACATTTATTCTTAAGCTTTCCTGCCATATGTGTTGCTAACTAGCTCCATGCAATAAATTTTATACATGGCTCAACACCCCCAAACAATAGAACAAGGTGACATGCATTTAATTGGTGTACATATATTTTAAGAACTAACATAATAAATTGTATGGATATATATAAAAGTTTTATACTAATATATAAAGAATATGTTTAATATGCACCTCTCAAAAAGTCGTTTAAAGGTGAAACCTTATTTATTTTTTCTGTAAATAATAAATTTGATAATAATAGAAAATAAATATAATATTTTATATTTTTAAGCAGCATATATATTTTATTAAAATTTTCTAAAAATTATAGATTTGTGGTATTATTTAGTAATTTTGATAATATATAACAGGACGAAGTTGAAGCAGACAGAAGTGGACTATGAGTTGTTGAAAAAGCATTGTCAAAATCTAAGCGATGAGAACAAAAGGTTGAAGAAGGAATTGCAGGAATTCAAAGTTGAACAAACACCGTTACGGATTCAACGTCTATCAAAAGTCACTCTGTGCTCTTCCTGCGAGAAACTGTTGAAGCGCAAAGAAGAGAATTAACAAAAATTATTTAATGGTTTAATTCACATAATGTTATGTTCCAAACTCAACAATTAGAATTAGAGGGTGGGAAGTAAATTCATAATTAGATCATTTCTACCTAAGAAAGCTAGCTAATACTCCAAGTCCTCACATTTATTAGCTCTATATGGAATTGGGTTGCTTAGACTAGTGCAATTAATCAAATAATTAATTAATTAATTAAGTAGGTGTCTAGCTAGCTCTCTTATTTATTCAATATATCAAAATTAATATTTTTTTTTAGAGGATATGCTAATGACTAGACTTACGCACTTTAAATATATAAAAGTAGAGATAATTTTGAGTTCTAAATATCAAAATTAATACTAACTAACCATTTAGTTTAAAGGGTTATGTTATTTGATTTAATGAAGCTATGCCACATATATAGTCAGTGTACCGAAAAGAATAATCGTTTGAATGGTTGAAATTCAAAGAAATCAAACAATTCCCTAAGCCAATCCACTGATTAGTAACTAGATTAAAGGTTGGAATAATGAATCTGATCTATTTAGATAGGATTTTGTTTTATATTTATCACCGATTTGATTCAATTAATCATATATGAACCACTATATATATTCTATATAAAAACTAGGTTCTTGATATCTTTCTTTAATGGTTTGTGTGGTCCTAACAAAGTCTACCGAAATTTCGTTATAAATTTATTGTTGACGTGTTTTAAATTCTACGTAGTATTATTCTCTTCATTCTATATGGAAAAATGGTCTTAGCTTTAACGTATAATAACTGATTTTTTTACTCAATAACTGATTTTTCTTAATCAAGCAATAATTAAAAGAAAAAAACTTCCCGTTTATAAAACGGGTTCAATACAAATACAAAGATTATGATAGCTAAATTAATTATTATCTCCTAATATTCTATTTTTTTATTATAGACTAAATTATTTTTGTATGACTCTAAAAACTATTTTTTCGAATTAATCAGACTATTTTAAGAATTGATATCTCCAAACATATATTTATTCATATAAATTGTAAGAAATAGAACCTCTAACCAAATAGTTAAGAATCAAATATGTTGGTCTTAATGGTCCTAAATAATTAATTAATTATACTATTTGTAATTACCATTTTATCTGTTAATTATTATTAAATTACCCATGTATGGTAAGTTTCTTCTAACTTCGTGAAATTTCGTAATTAACCCGCAAGTTGGGTGGCAAGTCAAAATTGCTAGGCCAGGGTAAAACCACCCATTGAGATAATTGCACTGCATCCTAAGTCCCTAAAACGGCAATACCATCCAATCAAGAACAAATGTTTCTAATCTATAAAAATTAAGGTTTATTGTGTTTTTGTCCATGTAATACCACTGAAATTTTGTTTTAATTTCTTTATAATATATTTTTTTAATTATGCTCCTGTAATTTGAGATTCTCCTATTTTTAGTTCCCAAATCAATTTAACATTCCAAAAGGCTATGTGACATGGACATATGTTAAAAATTGTGGTGAGGTGGGTTAAGAATTAAAAATATAATATTCAGCAACAAAAAAACAAAGGACTATTTACTTACTTTATATTGTCATAAGAATTCTTCAAATATGATAATGATATGTGTCGGACCCCATTTCCCATTGTGCAAGATTTTGAGACAGATTGAGTTTTTAATTTTGACAAAGAGATTGATATTTCTTGGTATTTAAGCAAAGTACACTGTTCAATACCCTTTCTTTACACAAAAAATTTGACTTTTATTTTTAATTTAGATCTCTATTCGAGTCAAGTCAACATTTTCCGTTTCCAAATTTTAAATATTTTACTAAAAATTACATTATATATTTTTCTTCTTTTACATTTTTTTAACACAATGCTTTTCTTCCACGCTAATAAAACAAGACCCACACTAATAAAGAGATCACGGGATAAGAGAGTCTTTACACAAAACCATAAACAATGATGGTGGTCATTGGACACCAATCATTTGGTCATCCCTTTCATCAGCTTCCACCAACTCCATTGCACTTCAATTTAATAACATCAGCAAGATTTTGATGTGGGTCATAATGGTGTGAAAGGAGGCTCCATTGATTCATGGAAAATGTGAATACGAAAATTCCTAAGATCGTGTGGAAGATTATCTTTCTTGAACAGACACGTTCATCAAATTTAATTCTAACGGTTACTAATAATATTAATATAACATTGGCTGTTTAAAAAAATTAATTTAGCTCATGTATGTGTTCATTAATATGTGTTAAATACGATCACTAGTCATGTTCCTGCATGTACATTGTTTTCATGTTGTTGACGTTGTTCACGAATTCATATAGACATAAGGCATTTTGTTTCAGCCATTCATGTTGATTCGGTATGATACATTGTTCTAATTTGCATTTGTTATTTTTATCATTTATTACTTTTGCTGTGTTTATGCTAATATATAGTGGGTCTTTTTTATTCTTATATTATGCATCAAAGCATTTTATCAACAATATCATGATAGGATGCCTAAAATTCTATGGTTGGAGAATGGTGTTAGAAATCGATTTCTTGCCACCTTAAAGGGTGGAGATAATATGAATGAAAATAGGTCATTTTTAGTATAAAAAAAAAAACTAATTGGATTGGGGAAGCATATAATATTCCAAATGGAGCATTAATTTCATTTAGCTATTTCAGTGTTGGTTGCTTCAGAATCTATATCCCTATGCAAATGAGGAGAACAACATAGAAAATGTGTTGAAAACTTTGATGGAGAAGTAGCTAAGACCAATCAAGTATATAGTTCTATCAATGGTGATGATGATGAATCATGTGGATAGTGTCATTTGTCTTTTTGGAGACTAGGATCCTATTAAGACATTTGAATGTCATAAAACTTATCATATTTAAATAGACCATCGAGTTATTCGGCCAAAAAATATAAATTCTCCATATAATAAATTATATAAAATAAGTATAAAAGTTAAAATCACTACTAATTAGAGGCATAGGTCAGAAGGGGTCTGAGTCTAACTTGTCTATACAATATAATTTTTTCAAGTGGGAAATGAAACAAACTATGAGATCATGGCCCACAAATATTAAACCTTTAAGAACCCCACTAAGCCAAAAATTATACCTTAAGATATACAGAACCTTATAATATCAAAATCTAATCAATGAATAAGCTTATACAGTGGTGTTCGACATCAAACAACCTATGAGATCATGACCCTAGGGTGAAATGAAACATGATCCTGCTGACTTGATGGGGAGATAATTTAACCATCAATGAAAATGCCTCGCCCACTATTGCATTGATTCTTTCATGTTTGAACAACTATCATAATATAGAACAAAGGGTACACTTTTCATTGTTCTCAATTGTCTTTCTTTCTCTGTTACTTCTTTCTTTCCTGCACAAAAGGTAAACTTCTTCAAAGAAAGGACTCTTAAGTCAATTCCTTGAATTTGTCTGTTGTAAAACCAAAGTGGCATAAATTAGCTCATTCCATGCATCAGGAACCCCAGGAAGACACCAATGGCTGCAATCCTGCCGCCTTGTGGAGACTTTCTTTCCAGCTATTATGTTTTTGCCATAGACAGATGGGTGGCCATCCTTGCGGAAATTAGTCAGCCTTGTGACGTTTAATAACTTTACCGGAACCTTCATTCCCTGGATCACTTCTTCCACTATCTTCATTTTCAAAGGATAGTTATTCAAGATGGACCCATTGAAAACTGGTTCAGTTTCACCGTTGCATGACCCACCTGAGTCCCAGTCTCCACCTCTGTCAAAGATTCATCAGTAATATGATATGACTTAAGGAACCATTATAGTTGTGTACAATTACTCCTTTTTTTTTCTTCTAATTGAGGAATGCTAGTAACACACTCTTTATTATTTGATGAAATTTATATAGACCATAGTAGGATTTTACCCAATGATAAAGAGAGTGCTGAAAAGATTGTGCTGACTGCTAAGAGCATGTTGCTACTTGCTAGCATTTCTAAAATCTACTTTTCTTTTCTCCATAATGATGTTGAAATAATAAGGCCTTGATTTCTTTTACCAAATTTAGCTGTTCTAAATTGAAAGGGTGCATTTTAGAAAGAAAAGTGTGAAGTTATAACTAATGATTTGAAAGCAAACCCAGTTGGTTTTAACAACTTCATGGTTTGCTATATGTGTGCTGTGTTTTCGTACAATCTCAGCCATTGATTTCAAGACAATAGTTATAGCTATAATTTTCTCTCTGAAGTGCCCTCTTTACTTTAAAGCAGCTAAATAATTTTTACACATTACAAGATCCTCCGTTAAAATAAACTGGAAAGGGGACCAGGAAATTATGCAACAGAAAAATATCTAAAAACATTGATACCTGAAATGAGCAGAAGAGTATCCACGATAGTAAACAATCTGCTTTTTTGGATTGATATTATTGTCTATCCATTCTGCCCAGGTCTTTATAGCCCTTCTGTATGCCTCAGCGCCATCAAATTTTGGATATAGATAATTACCTTCTTTATAGTAATTTATTCTGCAGAAATTGTACACCATCACTCTTTTGATAGATAGTTTTATCTAATATAGTTATGAATATTGTTCCCATTGTTTATTTTTGATAGACAACTTGTTAATTTTAAGGAATGAAAAACACTCTAATACATAGCAGTGAATAAAAACTAATTTAAGAAAAGGGGAAAACAAAAATAACAAGATAAACGTGTTACATTCATTGTTGCCAAGAGAAGTTACAAGAATAGGTAAATAATTTTGTGCAGCAAATTCTTGGATGAATCCTTTTATTACTTAACCAAGTTAGAATTCAATCAAGATGGGGGAGACAGACAAAATCGCACAACCAGTTTCAAGAATTAAATGTACACAATTTGAATGCATAGATCAATCAAAATATGAAATATAAAATATGAAATAATTGCATCCTAACCCTCGAGCAGTTTTTCCATGAGCCCACCAGTGCCCGGTGTTGAAGACAAGAACGTCAGCCCTCTTCCAACGGCCAGAAGTCTTGTCAATCCGATCTATTGATAATGTAGGATTTGAACTCCCGTGTGCATTAATACGAACCCCCTCCCTCACAAGGAAATGAGATCTCACAAATTCCACTGTACAATCATAGTCCTGCTCAAGTGTTCCAAAATCTTAGCATGATGAATTGCAGTGTGTTCCACATTTCATTTTCACAGGGAAATGATGCAGTACAGCTGCCATGATCATTTTGTAAGCATTTTCATACTTCACATTACTGTCAAAAACATACTCCCTCCGTAACAAAATATAAGCAAATATTGACTTTTTAAGTCCTATTCAATGATAGTATACCAAAAATGTCATTCATAATTAATGACTCTTTCCTTTATGCAGTTAAATGAGATGGGAGTAATTTAGGTAATGAAAATGAACTTTTAAATGAGATTAACAATAATAGATATGAATAGCTAATTATCTTAATAGCTAATTTAGTTAATTTTGCTTATATTTTCTTATGGAGAGAGTACTTCATAAGAAGTCGTGAACTTATAACTTCAAAGAGAGATGAATTCAAAGTTCATTTTCTGGGAGAAGAGACGGACTTATGTAATAGCACAAGCTGGATTTAAATTTGTCAACAATTTTTATTGCAGCCAATCAAACCTTGAAGAGACAAACTTAACAAAGAAAGTGAATAGATTTTTTTCTTTCTAAAAAAATAATATAAAGTAGGTCATGTAATTGGTACTTGGAAGAATCTGAAGAAGCAAGGAAAGAAAAAAATTTACCACAAATTTGAAAACAAAGTAACCTCTTCCTTTTGTTATTTTGTGACCATGTATTTCATACATTTTGCTTTTATCATGTAGGCCTTCACGAAGTATGCACAGAATGGACTCAAATTGGTTTCGGTTCATAGAATCTCCTATCAGCATTAGTCTTTTACCTTTCAGTCTTACCAAAAAGTCCTTGGCACTAAACCTACAGTAACATATGAAAGTGATCAGAGAAGATATGAATAACTAATTTTCCAGTAAACTTCTAACAGATGAAAAGTAGAGGGTAGCTGTTTGATAAACACTTTTGCAACTTTATGCAATTAACTGTCATATCACGGTATAGATGAGGCAATGCCTTTTGTCAACAGAAAATTAAAAGTTGAACATTTCATGAGAAAATATTGTGAAATAGAGCCCAAACAAATGCTGCAAGGTCCAATCAGTAATGCCTACAGTTCAACAGGAAAGACTAAAAGTAATCAGCGGTAGCTTCACCACCATTTTCATCATGATTGGTCTGTTTCACGCCTCTTGAACCAATGAACCAAAGAAATTGAATTCTTGAATGACCCAGCAGCATATGTTTTAAATTGAAATGCAAAAACAAAAAACAATGAAGCACCCAACTTCAATGGAATTTGAGATGCTCTAAGTATGCATGATGATTTATAATCTACCAATACGTTCAACTGTTGAGAATTGAGATTGATGTAAATGAGATGGTCAAAACTCAAAACTACTAAACGAATAAATGAGAAAAAAATTCAGTTGCCATTTAGCAAATGACACAAATTGCAAAAAAGTCATAATGCAATAGTTGTTACTTTATTTTGATAGTAAAAATGGATTGAGCTAATAAAAAGGTTTTCAATGTTGTCCAGTATCCCCCTTTTTTTCAAAAATATCTTCCAAATTATTTTCAATATAGAAGTGCACTATTTGGAAGTGCCACCCAAGTAGGATAGTTCTTTCATTTCTATAGTTCAATTATGAAAGACATTTGTTCAGTAAATGAAAACAAATTATTCTGTAATAAGCCGTATGTCTTATCTATCTAAATTCTCTCTTTATTATTTTCTATCTAAAGTAATATGCTTCTTTATGTCAGGTTGAGTTTCCTCACCATATCAATATAGAAGCTATGTTTGAAATTTTTTAAAAACAATCTCACAAGATTAGAAAGATTTCTAGAAATAGAATGGATACTTTCTGAATTATTGCTACAAAAAACCAGTAGGCTTAACAGGAACACAGCTAGCTAGTTGAACATGATTTTCCATTTTCATGGGTATGGGTATCATTCCTGGAGGCTGGAACTCTTCAATTTAAATTAGCTTAAAGCTAAAGTCATGATACTAAATATTCATTTTTCTTTAATCACCTAAGAGCTTTGCACCACAAAAAGCTTCCATTTTCTCTTTACCTTTGTTTCACCAGCTTTGTCTACAACAACAACCAAAGTTGTTCCTACTAGATGGAACTGGACAGATGGATCAAATTATGCCATAATGTCTTATCATGAATAAACCATTTAAATCAAAATCCTTCTTAATGGTTTGACTTACAGTTTTCATATCAGACTATAAACAAGCTTCTCTCACTAGCTTGCAACTTTTTTTGAGATGTTATTTCAAGTAATGTTTGAACTTATTGCTTTTGGCATTTTCTTCCATTTTTAACCTTGGTATTTTAATTTTATTATTTCTTTACCCTTATATCAAATAAAATAACTACCCACTCACTCAAAACTTCACCCACATTATTGTTAAATATCAATTCACCTTATCAAAAATTAACATGCAACTAGAAAAGATAATCTAAGGTAAAAAGACGAAATTTACCAACAAATAAAAAGGTGAAAGTATTTGCTCGAATGCTAGCTAGAAATAGTATGTAAAACAATCCAAGATGCATGAAAAACAAGAAAGAGTAATGTACCACACCACACCAAATTCTCGAGAACCTTAGACTAGAAAACTCTTTATGCCACGAATAGTACTCTTACCATTCCTTTTTAATTGTCGTTAAGACTTTCTACACATACCAAAACAACCAATAAATTGTTACTTTTGATAGAATTATTTATTTTCTTTCTATAATACCCTTAATCATTTATCATCTCATTTCATGTTGCATTAAACTTTGAAAATGACAAGTAAATATGAACAAAAAATTTCTACAAATACGACAATTAAAAAGAAATAGAGGGAGTACAATACAATAACGCAAAATTGACGACGGAGCTACATGGTAGCATCTCGTTCTCGGGCTTGAAATTGACGACAATGCCACATACTGTATCATGCAATTTACAAGTTAATTAATGAGAAGCAGAAAACATTTTAAGAAAAGAAATCGTATGGAGTAGAGGATATGGTACGAACATGGGGATGATTTTGACGCCATGACTTTCACTCCTCGACAAGGAATCTTGAGCAATACTAGACATCCTCTCTATTTCTCTCCCCCTCTATCTATTCTTCTGCACTGTTTCTTTCTAGAACCTACGCTCATGAAGGGACACAAGTACTGCGGGAAGACATTTTCAGAAGTCTTTTAGGAAGCACAACGGAGAATCGGCAGAGGGAAGATGAAGAAGGTTGGTTCAAGTAGATTCTCCATTTACACAAGATACCGAAGTCCTCCAATTAGAGTTGTTGATTTGACTGAGATTAACGATTAAGAATGATTGTTATCATTTCTATACATAAAATAAAATATGTCATTTCATATTTACAACAGCCACATTTACCAAACATTTTTCATTTCAATCAGCTAGCTTTCCAGGTATAAACTATCAGCTAACTTTTATCTTATAGCTTAGTTTTACTAAATAACTTGAGACAAGATTTTAACTCCTTTTTCCATTACAAGTGCCACGACAAGTTTCTGCATAATGCTTTTGTTTCTAATCCTATCTTGTCCTATGTGATCACTGATTTATTGATAACATTTACATTACTTTTCCAACACTAAACTCATGGATCTGTATTGTCTAGTACTTAATCCAATACAGCATTGTGGTCAAATTTTCCTTTAAAATTTTAACAGCCTTCTCTGATGCATTAAATCTTAACAAAGAAAAGCTCAATAACACATTTTGATTTTCAAAATTTGTTTAACTCTCAAGCTGTTCAGCTCGCAGATATAAACCTGAATCATGTGAAACTTTCACTAATCATCACCTATAAATCATATATGCAATAACGTCATTTAACAAATAGTAATGTTATAGCCCTAAATCAAACCAAATTACTTCAGTCCTGTTAAGCAACATAACATTGATAGTTGAACAAATGATGAAATATTTAGTAATAAACAATAATCAACTATAAAGAGGCACGTTCCAAATTGCACACGAAATGGAACAAGAGAATCGATTAAGAAATATGTGTGTGTGAGAGAGAGAAGGACCTGGGAAGATCACAGTCGTGAGGTTTCCAGCGCCATTTGGTGTAGTGAGTGTCATTTCTTCCATTAACTTTGCAATCATAAGCTTCGTCGACGTAAGGGCAAGAACCTGGTTGGTAAATCGGGTAATTTTGATCCTCCACCCACGTTCCCGTGTACAAATCGCAATCCCTGAAAGATGGAATTGCATTATCAACCTTGTTCGTATCGGTAACAGCAACAGATTCATGGTTAGAGACAGTTGCAATGGGAGAGTGTGGTTGGATCGCGGTAATGGTGGAGGAGGATTGCGGTGGCGGTGATGGTGGTTGTTGTTGCGGTGGGGGAGGGGGAGGGGGAGAGAGGAGAGGAGAAGGATGGACTTGAATATAGAGATCTGTGTGATGGGAGAGAGGAGGGTTAAGAGTAGTTGTGTAGGCGGTGAAGAAGAATAAGTAGAAGAAGATGGAGAGAAAAAACAATGCGAGGATGAAGAGGGTGGCAACAGTGTAACGGTTCTTGTGGGGAACCATTTTTCATTCAACTTTCTTCTATGGCTCCTGGATTTCGAACACCATTCTTTCCTTTATTACGTTTTTGCTCCTTTATCATAAATAATTCAGATTTTCATAACCATTGTGTTAAAAAAGAAAATTTAAGATTTATTTGCTTCAAATATATCTGTGTTTTTTCCCTCTAATGTTTTCTTTTTTAAGAAACCAAAATTTTATTAAAATTAAGTGGCTCCCTCCACTGCGCATGGGTTAAGTGTGGGTTATGAGATTGAATATTTGGGTGTTTTGGAATAAGTCTCTTTAACTATTGACAGGTGTTTTTCAATTTTTTTGTGTTTGAGATTGAATTTATTTTTCATTAAAAGTTTTAAAAAATTATGGGTTTTGTTTGTTAGGTTTTTTAGAAAAAGAAAATGATAATTAACGGGTGTCAGTGTCATATTGACGGAAATGACAAACTCACATTAATAAATATAAGTTAAAAGATCAATTTAATTGATTTCTAGAGTTATTAGAGCAAATTAAACTTTTAAAATTAAATTAAAATGTCAAAGAGGTACTTAACTCATTTTCTTACTATTAGATAACCTTCCTAATGGATTTAGTATTTCTCTCCATTCTATAATAAATAACTGTCATATATACTTGAAAAAGAATAATTTACCCAAAATAATTTGTTATTTTTAATTTTCAATATAATTTTAATTTTTTTTAATTGTACTCTAATTAATGTATCATTTTCAATTTATTATTATTTTATTTTGTATTTATAATAATTGAATCAGACTAATAATTAAAAATAATAATTTGATTTTTTATTTAAAATAATGATAATTTAATAAAACTATTATTTTTCCGTCTTTAAATTTTAGTTCAACTAATAAAATGCTGATATTATCTTATCTAGTAACAAAAAAAAAGTACTATTATCTGTATTTCGATTTCTTTTACCATATTTTCTGAATTTGTGTAAAAGGAAGGTTTAAAATAGGTCAATTATTTTGTTGGGACAGATAGTATTTGTTTGTACGACACAAATCCAAACATAAGCCAGTGTCACACAAGCCACTTTTTCCTATGTCTATGCTCAGTGCTCCCCGGCGCACCCATAGCAAAGTTTGCACACATCCGTTGACGAGTTGTGTCAAAGACTACAATTGTACAATAAGGGACTCTTGTACAATCATGTTACCTTTATCGTTTCTTCTCTCTTTAGCTTTTGAGGTTTCATTATCTCCTTCTATAAGAAAAAATATTGAGTACATGGAAGAGCACTCAAAGAAACTCAAACGATATAAGGTTGAATCTCTTTAATTTTAGAAGAAATTACATTTATTTCCTCTGAAGTCACCTTAAATAACACTAATATTATCTTTAGTTTTGAAAAAACACACACCTCTCTTATACTCACTAAAAAAACTATTAAATATTTTTTTGTCACATTTTTGTCTATTCATTTCATTAATTATATGACACAATTAAAGTTTTTGTTTTAATTTATAAAGGTACAACTATACATCTAATATGTGCAATTTTGAAATATATGATTATGTTCTTAGTAGCACAATGAGAGTATGTATTCTAATATTTTTTTGACAAATGACAAATAAAGTTGAAAGAGTGACAAAAACCAAATGTTATGCACAATTTTTTAGTGAGTATAAAAGAGGTAAGTGTTATTTCAAAACTAAATGAAATGTTAGTGTCATTTAAGGTAATCTCAGGGGAGTTAAATGCAATTTTTCCTTAATTTTATGATAAAAAAAAAAATTGTGGACCATAAAACATTTACCCTACTTATATACTTTAGACGTAGTGAATTTGAGATATGCTTAAATAATATATATATATATATATATATATATATATATATATATAACATTTCTAAAATGAAAACTCATTCCCCTTGTTATTTTAAAGAGAATGCACAAACCTTCCTCAATTTTTAAAAAATGATGTGCACCCCCTCTATATTTTATTTATAGTAAAAATGTGGTGTGTATGATTTTACTGGAGCTTAGTGTCTTTTACAAAATAGATGAGTAGATATTATGTAAATAAACAAATCTTAGTAGTTGCGTGCCAACTTTTCCTTAAAGAATTGGCTTAATTTTACTATTTGTATCCGGACGCCAACTTTTCCTTAGAGAATTGGCTTAATTTCACTATTTGTGTCCGGACACATTATATGATTTTTTTTTTACAAGAGACATAGTATGATTTTGATCCCCCACATTTTGAGTAATTTTAGTCTCTTAAAATTTTCTCCATTTTTGCAATAACAAGTCCCCTTGATTTTTGTATGTTTTCCCCTACTTTTATATAAAACGAAAAACACAAGAAAATAGAGGTTTTAAATTGTGTTTCATTTTAAAAACCATTTATAAAAGACTAAATTAAAGTAATAAAAACAGAGCAGATAAACAAAAAAACAAAATAACACAGTCGATTTATTCTAGTTCACCACCAACCCAACAATTACGTTGAGTCCCTTCAACTTGAAGAATTTAATCGACCGAATCCCACTTCCACTAAACGCCTACTAGTCAAACTGATTGTGTTCGAGTCATCTCAACCTTCTAGCTTAGTGCATTCAAGCCGTTAAGGAATGCAGCCACTACTAGGCTAAGTTACAAAAGAATAAGTTTAGATTTTCTAATAACAAACTCTCACAAGAGGGTGTTTACAAAGTTGTACTCTTAGAGTTGTTTCTCAGCACTAGGTAAAACAAAAATTTAGAACAAATAGTGCAGAAACAACTGTATTATGCTTGTTGTAGTGTGTTATTTCTTGTACTTTGCAAGTAAGGATTGCCCACTCTTTTATAGAGATCTCTAGCGTTTCTGGTTGTTGTTCTGATTGTAAGAAATCAACATGTATCACACAGTTTCATATCAATTCTTCTGAGATTGATTCGCCATTAAAAACATGTTAAAATGAATCCTTGTAATTGATTATGTGTATCTTGGTACGAAGACAAAAGAAGTAGAGGATGCGACGAACAGAGCATGTCTCATAGACCTTCTGACAAATAACTGATCTAAGATGTTTATTAGATAATGCACAAGAACTTTGTCTTCAAAGCATTGACTAACATCAGAGCATTGTCTTTCATCAGAGCATACATTATTAGCCAGAGTCAGACGATCAGATGCTTGATGCGATTATCAGAGGCAAACAATCAAATGTTTGTCAATTTTATAAGAGACATATGTTTAAATGATTGTTGTGTGCTTGTATTTTCCAAAATTACCAGAGGCGTGTTTCAAAGCGCTTTCACGTGACTTAACATAAGGAATTAGAAGCGGAATCTTGGTGTTCCTTCATCTTAGTCCAATCATTAGAGGATACAATGGAAGATCATATAAAATTCACTTGATATGAGAACTGCACACTTAATCAGAACGTTAGTGCTTTAAATTGTTCCCACAAAATAATTTTGTTATCATCAAAATAAATAAGTGTCATAGTTCTTCAAATCAACTTGGTTCTAACATTTTACTCATGAGTATCACAAGTATTTGGATTGTACAATTTTAGTCCTATACTCCTAGCATGTGTTTGGAACTAAAAATGGTACTTCAATTTTAGTCTTCAATCGTGTGTTCATTAACCACTCAAAAATGTAACTTCAAACACACTGTACATTTCCACTGTGGAAATATTTGTATCCAAACACAAGTTTAGTGTATGTTTAGTATTATGGTAGAGTTATTAGAATCACGATGAGTTGTTGTCATTTTCAAAAATTACAAGTTATAGTTTTTGTAAAATCACAGTGGCTAACCGTAATTCTGAAAATTTATCTGTGATACCAAACATAAACTTAGTCTCATAAGCATTGTGATTGTGGGCAATGCAAGATAATTTGTGTTGGTGGGTTATTTTATGTAAGAGATCCTAAATTGAATCCTAAAATAACATAATCTAACTTTATTATCTATTAAAAAAATAGAAGACGCATAAAAAAAAAATAGAAGACTAAAAATACAACTACAATATATTTGTGAATTTTAAAGAGTAATGTAATAAAAGGAAAAATTAGAAAATATAGTTGCTCAAAAAATAGATGACTATAATCACACAATTACAAATCTTGGAGATTTAAAATGAAAGAAAATCTTATTTTTGTTTTACAAGAAAAATAATATATCTTTGAGGAATATTTGTTTGGAACAAACATCAAATTAATAATATTTGGACATACATAAATAAAAATAAATAAATAATATTAAATGATGCAATTAAATTATTTTTTATTTATTTTTTCATTTATGTGTATCAAACATTATTAGTTTGGATTGTGTCCAACAAATTATTATTTCTCTATATCTTTAGTATTTTACAGTATTTCACTTGCAGCATCTTATTAGTTCTCATTTCGTGTCCTATCAACATTATGTACAGTACAGTATTATTGTAATAAAACAAATGTACAACATTTCGACAGTATTTTTCTGAAGGCTATTTTCCCCATTCTATGGAGCTTTGGATGTCTGAATTTTACTGTGAATGATGATTATTGACCGGTGCAGGCCATCGTATTTTTTGTAAATTGAATTACACTGCACGTTAATACATACAAATAATAATACAATTTATACAAATAATAAAAGTAAATAACACATTAATATTTTTAATTTTAAATGTTTGTGTCCAAATGTCTCGGAAACATTAGCGTGATATATTATATATTAAGTTAATATGTAAGTCTTGCATTGTTACTAGACAAAATGCACACCGTTTAATACACACAAAAAGAGATTTTTTTTTTAATAATAATAATAAAATAAGGTTAATTCAACTCGTAATTTGATGGATTCATATTTGAATCTCCATACAATAATGTATTTATATTAAATATCTGACTCATTTCAGATATGATTAATTTTGGTGGAAGTTTTCGAAATTTATGTGTTAATATGTATAGATTAAATTGTTTAAACAATAAGTTATGCCATATATGTCTACAAATTTGCGAGTTTGTCTCTTATCCATGTAACTTTATTTTTATACAAAAAAATTAATTACACTTATTTTTAGTAATTACACTTTTTGTCGACTATAATTTGATCTAAGATTATTTATTTGGACGACACAAAATTATGAACACTATTATTAATTAGTTTTTTAAATACTACATTCCTGTAAGAGTTTAATAGACATCTAGTGTTAGTGTAAATTATTTTATATTTATAAAAAATAAAAAAGATGGTTTAGTAGTTTTTTAAGATGACAATTATAAATTATAGAGTGAGATGATAGAATCAATAGTGATTATTAAATATTTATTTTTTCGTGATTTGCGGATCAGTTCATGTAACTATAGACCAAGGAGTGACAAACTTAGACCAATATCTCATCACTCGTTATCTTTACATACGAGTGCATTTAATATGCATTTTTATGTGGAACGAATTAAACTGAGTGGGTCAGTCCACTATCCTCATATATTTAAATTAAAGATGTAATATATATAATATATATATATATATATATTAATAGTGTAAATGTTTTATACACTATCAATTAATCAATCACAACAGTATAATAATTTTATAAAATTTTGACGTTTATCATAATTATTTCAAAAATTATAAATAGTTGTAATGTGTTAAAAGTGTAAAATTTTTAATTTAATGAATTTTTATAAAATAAACAGTAATGTTGTATAGTACGATAGACTTCTTCATAAATAAAAAGACTAAAATTTTAAGTTAGAAAAACTAACTATTCATCAAATTAGTAAGTTCAAATTAGTAAGTTAAAATAGTCAAATCAATTAAAAAACGATACATTTATCATCTGACTTTTTATTAATATTTTTTCTCGTAACAATAAAATTCTCCTGCAATAAAATGATTACATTTGGGTTTTTTTTTAGGAAATTTCGCTACATTTCGTTATATATAAGTAATATAGCATGAAATATATAAATTTTTTGCTAATATTTGAGGGTGTGGGGGAATATTTTATTATAATTTTGACAGTAACCCAGAATGGGTGACATATCTCTTAGCGCTGACCTATGCAACTTTATAATTTGTAGCTTTTCAAAGTGAGAAAGGGGGGGGGG
>JBBPBQ010000002.1:2849882-2861011 GCA_037974755.1 Cicer yamashitae
ACGCAATGGAAATTGTACAGCAAATTAAAAAAAAAAAAAAAAAAAAAGAAGCGATGACAAGAGCATTGCATACATTCCGGAGGAAGCTTCTGGATTATCAATATCAGCAGCATCAAGAACCTTGAGAGCATTCCACACCTGTTACACATAAAATCCTTAGCAAAGCAAACAACAGTACAATATTTTTAAATGAAAACACACATATTTAAAACAAGGAATGACCTCTTGGTAGGACAAGGAATGGTGTGGAGCAATGATGGTATTCAATTTTCTCTTCAGTGCTTCACCTTTTAAACTCAAATGATTCACAGGGGAATAGTAACTGGTAATGTCCTCACAGGCATAAGTAGAGGAAACTGGATAGTCCGAAGCCACAGCAACCAGATTAAGAGATACTAACATGTAAAACGAAACAAGTCTTGAAAACCATTTCCACGAGAAATAATAACATGTTAGCCATATTTGTCCAATTGAGTCCCTAAACAAAATAGAAAGGTAATAGTTGTTGTTAGCTTTACAATCAAGCGACAATTTATATTGGTTTATTTGAGCTTATCTACGGATATAAGCACATGTGAGGCCGCTGTTTATGACATGTTTATAAGCTATTTTCAGCTTATTTCTACAAGCTCTCTACCATAATTTACGAAAATAACTTATAAATTCATGAAAACAGCTTGACTTTATTTTATATTTTGTTATAGAAATAGTTATATATAAACACTTATATAAGATAAACGCTTATGTTGTGGGCCCTTAAAGTCTGTTTGTAATAGATTATAAAAAAATATTTTTTCATTCCATAGTTTAGAGATTGAAGTTGTTTTGGGTTTATTTACTATGATGAGAATTACTTTTTTTTAAATAATCATTTATCAAAAATGATTTTTATTAGAAGCTCCTCAAAACAACTTCTCATTTCAAACTGTTTAATAGATTCTGATTATTTTGAAAAGGCTGTAATATAACGATTAGTGATATATTTTTATTAAAAAATGATTATTTGGAAGCTATTTATAGAAAAAGGACCAAAACACGACTTTTAATTCTCAATAACTAAGGAAGAAGATAATAAAACAAGGTCTTGGCAAGCTATTTATATATTAGCATTTGTTGGATAAGGTGAAATTGAAATGAATGGAAAAGGCAGTGACCTGTTGTCAATGTTGTTAGAAATTGGAATCGGAGTTTTTGGACGACTTGCACCGGCAGTCAAACCGCCGCGCCGGAATGTTGGTGTTGCGTGATTGTGGTTGTGAAGTTTAATTGCTCCGTTTACCGGCAAGTGGTGGCGGTTTGAAAAAACTGCGGCAAGTCTCGGCTCACTTGTGACCGTCCTCATGTTTTCAGAATATAATAATTGCTAGGAATGTGCAACACATCACATTATCTGCTTCCGAATATTTATCAGGAGATAAAAACTCCATAACTATTCCTCCTTTAGTCCCACCATAGTCGATTAATTTGAAAAAAAACAAATTCTTCAAAATGAATCATGACATTTCTTTTTTGATGTGATTTTTTTTTTACAATTCTACACTTAAAATAATATATTATCTATATCACTTCAATGTCATTATATTTAATATACATTATATTGATATTGACGTTTAATAAAGATAATTTTATAAAATTGTAAAATTCTTTTATTTATTTATAGATTTTTTCAATTTGTGTTAAACAACTTAAGATGAAGATTATTTTGAAATTGATTATGTTAAGACTAAAATACTCTTGCATATTATTTATTATTTGTTCACTGTATATTTACAACTACTTTAATAAATAAGGAAAATATTAAAAAAAAATAAAAAAAATATTGTATGGACATTGTTAAACGACAAATAATCAAACACAAAAAAGTATTTTAAATAAAACAAATAATATATAAAGTGAAGTTGTCCCCACAATGATAAAATCTATCATCCTTAGATATAATAAGATTATTTTGATTTAAAAAAAAAAAAACTATTTTAAGATATTTTCTTGTCACTTTATATATAAGAATGCTTCTTTTTAAATTCTCAATTACATTAGTAATTTATTTACTATCATACTATTAAATATTAATCATGTTACATGACTCCTTTAAAAGAAAATCTATATATGAGTACTGCCTTATTTTAAGCTATTAAAAAAAGTGATTAATACATGAGTAAAAGTGATTAATAAAGGGGGAAATAAAAAAAAGGAAAAAACGTGGTGGATGAATAATAATAGTATCTGAGTAGACATGTAAAAGTGGAGCATTTAAGACATTGTTTGAATGTGACAAGAGCAGCCGAAGCCGAATGAGTAGTGGAAGCTGATTGCTTACATTGGCATTTGAATTATTGTGTCATGTCATGTACCAACACAAGACGCTTGGCACCTCAATCGAACCAACGTGTTATAGGTTTCGGTGCCTTTCTCTTTTCTAATTTAATGCTTCATCCTCGTATAAATCAAATTCAATTCAATTATTCTTATCCTATGTCTCTCTTTGTGTTTGCTCCACTTCATGGGTTGGTTGCATAAACTAAGAACAACTTGGACTACTCTCTCCACCCGAATCAAGCTTCGCAAATCTGGTACACTCTTCTCCTTTAAATTCTTTTGAATCATTTTCATTCTTTTAATTATTAATTTCAACCGAAATATATTGTATATTAATTAAATGAAAAATATAATAGCGGCAGGGGTTATTGCCGGATGCCGAAGCGGCGGTGAATTGAGCGGGGATTGCGGCGGAGCTGTTAGTGGGTTGTTGAATCTTCGAGATGATATAAAAATGTGCGGTTACAGGGATGTGGAAGTGATGTGGAACATGTTAAGCTCAAGCCTCACCACTGAGTCAATGGAAACAGCAAGAAGCACTAAACGAAAAAAACTTTCTCAGCGTAACTGCAAGCAAAGATCAAATTCGAGACTTCTCTTTTGGAGTAATCATAACCCATAAATAAGCAAAGTTTAATTTGCTCGTCCGTTAAGTGTTATTAAAAGTTTTGTAGTGGCATATATGTGAATATGTTTTGTACATGAGAAGAGAATTAATTTCATAACCCACCGCGTAGTAATGTTCATTTTGGTACTATACAATTTATACAAGTAACCGTTAATTTGTCTCTCTATACATTATTATACAGATAATGGAAATAAACGTCTTCTTATTTCATGTCAACTTGGTGATGCGATGCGATGCGAAGTATTTGGCCCAACATTTTCGTATTTCACATTTTGTTTACTAACAAAGTTCCAATATATACTCCTCATTTACTTTTTAGGAGGGACTTCAAATTTAATCACTAAAATTTGACAATTACATCAATTTTTGTTTATGAAATTTTAATTTAAATATCTTTTGTGCTAGTTACTTGGCTTTAGTACCATTCTTTCCTTTTTTTTCCCACTTTTCTCTTCAACGTTTCAATTATTATCTTTTTTTCCTTTATTGTCTCATTCGCCCAATTTGACGCGAAAGTTCAGCATAATTGGACGAAAATGTAGCATTGCATTGCATGAAATATAACTTAACCACTAATAACACCATCTTATAAATTGTTATGTAATTGAAGATCAGAATTATTAGAATATACTAATTTTCTAATTCAACAATGTGAATATTATTAGGTTTAACGTCTTTTCATTAATTTCAATTCAAGTAAATTAATTATAATAGAATTTATTATATTATACAAAAATTAAACTTTAAAAAAATTAAAATTTTATATATTTGGATTCTTAAAAAAAATTCCTATACAAAAAATTATACAGTAACAAAACTAATTCCTCTAAAATATTATTCTTTTTTATCTAATAGTCGTTGAAATTAGTTTACATACATTGACGATGTAAATTATTTTTGCACAAACGTTAAATCAAATTATACTATGATATCACTTTTTTAAATTAATTTTTAAAATATCTTCAACAAAATTTACGTATAATATACAAATTAAACTTATAGTCTTTTCGGTTAAGAAAAACATTTAGTTTACATTCATTAAGTGTATATATTTGAGAGAATGGAAGATAAAAAATAATTATGCGATGAATGTCATAAATAGATGATGTGATAAAAAGATAATGGTAGAGATAAAATAGATATTAAATAAATATAAGAAAATTAAATTGAAGTTTACACTCGTGATTATTGAAAATATATATATATATATATATATATATATATCCATTCTCAAATAGCAAACAGAATAAATAATTAAAAGAATGAATTCAATTATTTATATACTCTGACGTTGTCCTTGTCTTGTCACCCAGACAGAATATACAAATTATAAAGAATTATTTAGAGGCTTTTGATTTGGACCAAAACTTACATGCATTGCGGAAGCAGCTATAAGTAATCGGTTTATTTGTCCTTTGTACATATTATAATAAGTATTCTACCGCAAAGCAAATTGAGAATACTGTTTCTTGTCAAGTTCTACCGATTAATAATCGAAATGATCACTAAACGAGAAGGGATTTTTTTCAGACAAATAAATAAGAAAGTATTTGATTCACTTCGTGACGTGGTTTCTTCTGCATCTAACAAATGGACAGATGTTTGCATGAACACACTTTGGAATACGTGGATTAATTCTATATAATCATTTTTTTTTTCTTCCATTTTTCTATGTGAAAATGATACGATTCGGCTGCATTTTTTATATATTTACATTGGGGTTGAGATTGTGCATGTACAACCTAAATCCCACACCTATATTTCAGAACCATCACATATATATACATATCTAAAATATCCTTTAGTTTAATATCCTTTTTTTCAATATATTTTTTATAAGAAAAAAATGAAGGGTCAGAAGTCATATTGGGCCTAAAGAGCGAGAGGAAGCCCATGTTAGAGTAATCTTTCTGGTCCAGTGAAACAAAGATGCAGGTGAGGTAATGAATCCAACTGGGATCTGGGCTCTAGAAGCTATGTACTTGTTCTATAGGACCTTTTCCCACCTTTGTAATTTAGGTCATTAACCATACTATTAAATTTGATTATAAAAAAATCTAGCTGCAGTTAAACGAATCCAATCGTTCATGACAACCAAGTTCAAAATAATTGATTACACTTTGCTTCCTGACTAAACTTATCAACTCGTGATTTAACACGATATATCAGCAGAAACAAATTCAAAATTAAGCATTAGAAGAAATTTATAAAATTTAAAAAATTGAGGACTGTATTTCTAGATTAAGAGAAAAATCAAAAGTACATATAAACCTTTTTTCAAAAGAAATTGGCATAACAGTTTTCTTTAAAACGAGAAGGAGGTTGCAACCCTGCACACGACGTTATCTTGTGGACTAGTCCACATTTAAGATTTCAATTTAATTAACTCGGTTTTTTATGTTAATATTTAATGTTATAGGACTAGTTTTTATTTTTTTTTTAACTCTGTGTAAAATCAATTTTATTTTTATTTAATGGGTGAAGGGTAAAAAAAACTAAATTTATATAAATTTTTTTATTTTTTAACATGTGTGTCCAATGTTAAAAGTGACCAAAATTTAAGAACAAATCAAGTATTTTCTAACAAAAATTCACATACACTAAGTGTAGAAAAAAAGATGAGTATTAAATGTTTGAACTCGCATCTCACCATATCAAATATTCATACAATATTTAATTATTTGAATTGTACTTATTGAACAATTATGTACTTCTTCTAATCACTATTATAAGCAAAAAAATTATCTCAAAATTTGGCCATTGTTATAAATAAAAATGAATTGTTTTTGACTCATTTAATATTAATATTATTAATATATTCTTGCTTTAATAAAAAAAATTAATATTGGTACTTGAGTGTTTGACATTCAAGAAATAATTTAGTAAATTTAAATTATATTTTATATGAAATCTAAAAAATTAATTACACTTACTAATTTTTTTAATAACTACAAAAGTAATTATTTTTACTTATAATAGTTACTGACTAAAGAGTATTTTTTCTTATAAATATTAACTTCATTAATTTCACTCCCTTCTTTAACATGATATCAAACTATTGTCACGGACCAAGATAATACAAGATTCATTATTTATATAGAGCTGATAACTGAATCAACATTTACAGAAATACCATGTGGTTACTGACTAGTTTTGCCTTTGTTACTTGAATTACTGGGATGGTCCCTAGCTAGCGTGGCAAAGACAAGAGGTTCAATAAGACAACAACAGTATTAATTAGGTGGCCAAAAAAGAGAGGGAAATGTACATGTTAGACCCTCGATAACATTGATAAATTTTCGGCTGTTGATAATCATATTATGGCGTGTGTGGAATGGAAAACAAATTTCTTTGAATCATGCATATGTTAGTTTTTGATTGATATATTATTTGGTAAATTTTATGTAATTGGACTATTACTCTTCAAACTAAAATGTTCAAATAGATGTATTAACCCGCGGATTTGACGGTAAAAGTTTCAATTTGTTTTATTGTCTAATTTTATGGTGCACAAATAATATTAGTCTTGCACCATGTACAATTTTTTTTTTATTGGATTAATAAATTTTACCATTGAATCATATGATATATGATTAAATTTATTGATCCAATGATAAAAAAATTAACTTATGTATGATGCAAGACTATCTTATTTGCCACCCTAAACTTAAAGGAATTTTCCATTCAAGAAAAATTATATTACATTTGTAATCTGTCACATAGATTTGGATAAGTTGTTTACAATTGTCAGGTGGGGGACCTAGACAAAATTGTATGTTTTTCTTTTCTATAATAATGAGAGAGAAATTGAACAACGGTCTTTTAGCTCTACAGGACAACGTCTACAGGATGTGCAAGAAGTTTGGCGCCATCTCGAATGACGTTTGAGATTCATATTCACAGCAGTTAGACAATCTGAGCCATTGGATGCCTTAGATTGTTACTACCATAAATTAAAAACTCAATTCCAACCAAGCATTCCTCATCAATAGCTGATGCACTATGGCGACTACACCTCAAATCCAGTTCTGCAACATAAACAACCCTTTGGTTGTGCAGCTTGATCC
Source organism: Cicer yamashitae (assembly GCA_037974755.1). Lineage (NCBI taxonomy): Eukaryota > Viridiplantae > Streptophyta > Magnoliopsida > Fabales > Fabaceae > Cicer > Cicer yamashitae. The sequence continues at coordinate 2,856,894 of JBBPBQ010000002.1, forward strand.
ACTTGAAATAGTAGTATATCAGCCTTACCTAGTTTCACATGACAAGTTCGCCACAAACAGCTATCATTTCTTGTATCTTTTTTGGCCAATATATAGGTGGTCCCCCACAACGGTTTTCAACGTAAAATTTAGTGTTTGGATTTAGCAAAAATAGATGTGTGGCCATAAATTGAGCTGAGAATAATAAATCACATTGAGTATGCTTTGAAAAGCGAGAACAAAAAACCTGCTGTTGATCATACATAAGTTTAATCATTAGAACACAACCAACAAAGATATCATACATTAAGAGCAAAAAGAAAAGAATAATATAATTGATAAGTAGATACCTACCAGTAGTGGGCAATGTGGTTCTTATTTTCAATGAAGTTGTTGATATAACACTAATGTTCCTGCATAATATCTATGCTCCAATTCATAAAATAAGAAGAAGGCTACAGACTACAGTTCTCTCCTAATGCACAGCTGAATGAATACAAGAATGTAGTCAGGTTAAGTTGATGCTTGCTTCCCTAAAACTCTTGGAAATGCAATGCCATTAACTCATTACTGTCCTGTTCAGCAAAAAATGAACTTTCGGAATAGATGAGCTAGTCAAAGTCAAGACTATTTATCAGATTGAAACTTCAATGTATCAGTTATTAATATGAAATAGTGCAGTGAAGTTAAAACTTGGGTATAGACTTTGCACGCAATAACTGCTTAAGAATGTCCTTTTCTTCATCAATTTGTTGTTTCTCCATAGCATCCTTTGGTTTCACTTTTCTTTTCTCTTCCAGCATCCATTTGAAAACTTCACGTTGTTGTTCTTCAGTAATCAGAGCTCGCACTTCCACAGGCATTACAACAGGGACAAAGAAATCTTCATAATTTAGGTCCATTGATCTTGTGATGGGTTCAGGAGGAACTTCAACAGTAGCTTTGCCCTTATGCAATCTGTGTGCTGCTCTTTTCCTATGAACTTCCATTGAGTCTCTCCGTTGTGCCCTTGCAAAAAGAAAAGCTGCGAATTATCAAATACGAATCATGGAGCAACAAAAGCAAATTAGGTAAATAAACCCTCTCATGCCATGTAGATAATTCTCCTTATAGATAGCAATGGAAATTGGCCAGACAAACCGATAGGAGCCTATGGTCTAGCCTGCGTCAACCAAGACTTGACCAAACTTTTTTAAAATAGACAAAGTCAAAACTTTTTAGAAGCCTATAAGGTACAAAGGTCAGACTACAAACAGCTGAAAAAACCTTTTATTTTTGCCAAGACGGCTCAGCCTAATTAAGTAAATATATATAAATTACTATTGCTATATACAATTTGATATTGTGTTAAATCATGATTTTTTTAACTTTTTTTGCAATTTTAGCATACCAGCCTACATCCATTTCTGAAATATTTAAAGGTATTATAAAATAGAGTTTAAATAGAATGTCATATAAAGTTAGATTCTCTAAAATATAATGTTAGATATCTAAATAGAACTTAATTTCATTGGTCTATAAGCTCGTTAGTTTATCTAAAAATAGACTAAATTACTTATTTGAAGTCGTGAATATCAAATAGGTTTTTAAGTAGGATAACAGGTCATATTAAACTTACAAAAAGATCGGGCCAGACCTAAAAAATAAGCCTATGACAAGTACCAAACAAGAATGAGGCCTTGACTACTTTTATCATACCAGACTTGAGTCTTGCAAAGTCTAGCTCGGCCTAGGCTATTTCTACTCCAACTTATATATATTAAATAGGTTTGTACCAATCAAAATTTGTAAATATTTAAAAAGAGATAGATAGATGTAAAAATTTCACACAAACTCATATAACAAGGTCATATAAAATTTTGCCAAAAGGGTACCTTCCCTCTAGACCAAAGGCAAATGTAATCATATATACTAGAGTTTCCATTTCCACTTTTTTCTTGACATGAAAGTGCCTAGAAGGGATTTGAAGTTGAGGCCCATGAATCTATGATGCATAAATGTTTTGACCTATAATGCAACATTATATGATTATCAACAAAATATACTATCTGTGAAACGTATCGTTTTTCTATCACCCCTTTTAAACTGATCACAAATTAACAAAAAGTCCAAAAGACATTAGTTTTAATGAGGGACAAATCATCAGTGGCAGTAACATAGAAGCGGAAATAATTCAAGTGGTCAGTGACTTCACATGGTAGAATTATTGAACATAGACATCCCACCAGGCTGCAAGTACACAAGGTATTATCAATAAAAACTAAAAAGCTACCAATCACTAGACGACCATGTTCTCACAATTTCATCAATGTAAATGTAACAAAGAACCAGAAAAAAGAAAGAGAAAAAGGACAGACCCACTTATTTTCAGACTGGTAAGTTTAAATGCAAACACATCTTTCAACTGGCTGAAACGTTGGGGTGTTCTTATCGTAAGTTTCTTTTTAAGCATAATAGGTGTACGAGTTGTAGACAAACAATGTTAGACAAGTCCAAAAACTACCAATCCTCCATCACAACATGCAGTTACATACTCCCTTTGGAATTAAATATAACCAAAAATGGTAGTTGAAAGGTTGATGTATAGCGTTAAAAATTTAGTCCATATATATCAACTTTTCAACTACTAATTTTGCTTATATTTCATTTTAGAGAAAGTAATAATTAGGCATTCATTTCTTGAGAAAAGGGACTTAAAAACAATACACATATTGTTACAGTGATAATCCTTGAGATTCTCCCTTGCATGCCCCCAAATACCCAAACAAGGATGACTAATCTATAATTTCAACACCGTCAAATTTGGATTAAAAAAGCTCCTTTCTTGAATGCCCATATCCACATACGAATGCAACAAAAATACTCTCTCTATTTCACTCAAATCATAACGACTATATTTAATAAAGGCAATGAGTCAGTTGATATAGCGTTTCCCAGCACAACCATGAACTATAACAAATAGTTATGAAATCATGAAAATGCAAAAATATATTTGAACACATAGTGATGTAATATATCTTGAGTGCCAATCATCTCTATATGAACAATGCAATCAAATAGCTCTCAATAGTAAACCATTCAAAGAAAAATCTAAATCAAGGACATGTTTTGAAAACTTGAAAATTTGAATGGATTCTTCCAATGTCAAAGAAACCAACTAGCTTAATGAGACACGGAATCTAAAGAAACATGTGCAGGTGCCACATGGGCATCTTGTGGAAGGGAAGAGTAACAAAAAAATGTGTTAGGCAATTTATCAAACACATGATAGGCAAAAGCGTGGCAATGCAAGAACACATCGTGATCATTGGTTATAGTAATAGGCAACGACCCATTAATCAGAAGTTCACGATAAAGTAAAGTGGAGGTAGAAAGAGACAAAACTGACCTCCAAGTGCAAGATTGGAGAGCAAGAGAAAGCGCCAAACGAACTTGAAGCGCTTCATGAGTAACCCAGTTGGAGATACAGGTGGAGGAGCATCATTCTTTGTCATTTCATGAAAACTAAACCACGATGACGGTGATGATCACTGCTAATTTTGATACCAAAACAATCGTGAAAGTCTTTGATACACAATATAGGTGTGGTTTGGGTGTGAGTTTGTCTTTTTCCTTTTGTAGTTTTGTTTTTTTTTTCTTGGTCAACTTTGTAGTTTTGTTTTGAAGGAGCTCAACTTACACTCGATTTCAGTTTTTTTGTTTTTGCTACACAAATAAACCCTGATCCCACTAATGGGCCGTATGGCCCAACCATCGCCCAGTACTTTTTAATGTGAACATATAATTTCCAACTTTTTAAATTTCAATTATTTTATTCACCGTTGAACATATAAGAATTAACGTGGGGAACACTTTTGTCGATCTACATCTAGGAAAATACATCTAGGAAAACACCTCAATCCAATTTATTTGTCTCTAACAAGATTACAATAATGTTTCTCAACTTAGTATTTGTATCATCCACCCTACACTACTCTTCCTGAATATATACATTGAATGATAACATTCACAATTTCACATCTCAAATAATAAATAAATATATACACACACACGATCACACACACTATCCTCTTTATGGGACTTCGTTAGAATCTTCATATGAACACTTAAGATGCGGAACTTTTTTTTTTTTTTTTTTG